>NW_025564397.1:0-41053 GCF_020424385.1 Procambarus clarkii | reverse complement strand
CCTCACCCTCCCTCACACTCCCTCACCCTCCCTCACACTCCCTCACACTCCCTCACCCTCCACTACACTCCCTCACACTCCCTCAGACTCCCTCACCCTCCCTCACCCTCCCTCACACTCCCTCACACTCCCTCACCCTCCCTCACACTCCCTCACCCTCCCTCACCCTCCCTCACACTCCCTCACCCTCCCTCACCCTCCCTCACCCTCCCTCACACTCCCTCACACTCCCTCACATTCCCTCACCCTCCCTCACACTCCCTCACACTCCCTCACACTCCCTCACACTCCCTCACCCTCCCTCACACTCCCTCACACTCCCTCACACTCCCTCACACTCCCTCACCCTCCCTCACACTCCCTCACACTCCCTCACACTCCCTCACACTCCCTCACCCTCCCTCACACTCCCTCACACTCCCCTCACACTCCCTCACCTCCCTCACACTCCCTCCCTCACACTCCTCACCCTCCCTCACCCTCCCTCGCACTCCCCTCACACTCCCTCACCCTCCCTCACACTCCCTCACACACCCTCACCCTTCCTCACATTCCCTCACCCTCCACTGCACTCCCTCACCCTCCCTCACCCTCCACTACCTCCCTCACACTCCCTCACCCTCCACTACACTCCCTCACCTCACCCTCCACTGCACTCCCTCACCCTCCCTCACCCTCCCTTACACTCCCTCACCCTCCCTCACACTCCCTCACCCTCTCTCACCCTCCCTCACACCCCCTCACACTCCCTCACCCTCCCTCACCCTCCCTTACACTCCCTCACCCTCCCTCACACTCCCTCACCCTCTCTCACCCCTCCCCCTCCCTCACACTCCCTCACCCTCCCTCACCCTCCCTCACCACACTCCCTCACACTCCCTCACCCTCCCTCACACTCCCTCACCCTCCCTCACACTCCCTCACCCTCCCTCACACTCCCTCACACTCCCTCACACTCCCTCACACCTCCCTCACCCTCCACTACACTCCCTCACCCTCCACTACCCCCTCACCCTCCCTCACACTCCCTCACCTCCCTCACACTCTCCTCACACTCCCTCACCCTCCCTCACCCTCCCTCACACTCCCTCACGCTCCCTCACCCTCCCTCACACTCCCTCACACTCCCTCACTCTCCCTCACACTCCCTCACACTCCCTCACACTCCCTCACCCTCCCTCTCACTCCCTCACACTCCCTCACCCTCCCTCACACTCCCTCACACTCCCTCACCCTCCCTCACCCTCCCTCACACTCCCTCACCTCCCTCACACTCCCTCACACTCCCTCACCCTCCCTCACACTCCCTCACACTCCCTCACCCTCCCTCACCCTCCCTCACACTCCCTCACACTCCCTCACCCTCCCTCACCCTCCCTCACACTCCCTCACCCTCCCTCACACTCCCTCACACTCCCTCACCCTCCCTCACACTCCCTCACACTCCCTCACCCTCCCTCACACTCCCTCACCCTCCCTCACACTCCCTCACCCTCCCTCACACTCCCTCACACTCCCTCACCCTCCCTCACCCTCCCTCACACTCCCTCACACTCCCTCACCCTCTACTACACTCCCTCACACTCCCTCACCCTCTACTACACTCCCTCACACTCCCTCACCCTCCCTCACCCTCTACTACACTCCCTCACACTCCCTCACCCTCTACTACACTCCCTCACACTCCCTCACCCTCCACTACACTCCCTCACGTTCCCTCACACTCCCTCACCCTCTACTACACTCCCTCACCCTCCCTCACACTCCCTCACCCTCTACTACACTCCCTCACCCTCCCTATGAGTGTTTACGCACCCATCAACACCATCTTGCCCACGGGTACAATTAACACTCCTGGTGCTTGGAGGCCTGACTTACCGTGCTGTTGGTTCTTGCGTCCTGACAACCTGAAAGGAAAAATACCAATTAGTATATGCTGTTGGTTGCTTGGTCTATATACTCGAGGTATACTCTAGGTATACTCGAGGTATACTCTAGGTATACTCCCAGTGATCTCCAGTGTCACGAGAATCTCCTTAGGAAAGGTGATTAGGCCTATTCCTTCATCGCCTATTCAACAACAATATATCTGCTTACTCAAGTGTAAGAAATTAACATCAAGATCAGCAAAAACAACACGGGATGAGCAGCTTGTGTCTAGACTAGTCTCCGCTACCCTCTACCCGCCAGTACCCGTGACGCCGACGCACCTGGAGTCTGGTGTCACAACACGGGATGAGCAGCTTGTGTCTAGACTAGTCTCCGCTGCCCTCTACCCGCCAGTACCCGTGACGCCGACGCACCTGGTGTCACAACACGGGATGAGCAGCTTGTGTCTAGACTAGTCTCCGCTGCCCTCTACCCACCAGTACCCGTGACGCCGACGCACTTGGTGTCACAACACGGGATGAGCAGCTTGTGTCTAGACTAGTCTCCGCTGCCCTCTACCCGCCAGTACCCGTGACGCCGACGCACCTGGTGTCTGGTGTCACAACACGCGATGAGCAGCGTGTGTCTAGACTAGTCTCCGCTGCCCTCTACCCGCCAGTACCCGTGACGCCGACGCACCTGGTGTCTGGTGTCACAACACGCGATGAGCAGCGTGTGTCTAGACTAGTCTCCGCTGCCCTCTACCCACCAGTACCCGTGACGCCGACGCACCTGGTGTCTGGTGTCACAACACGGGATGAGCAGCTTGTGTCTAGACTAATCTCCGCTGCCCTCTACCCACCAGTACCCGTGACGCCGACGCACCTGGTGTCTGGTGTCACAACACGCGATGAGCAGCTTGTGTCTAGACTAGTCTCCGCTGCCCTCTACCCACCAGTACCCGTGACGCCGACTCACCTGGTGTTACAACACGGGATGAGCAGCTTGTGTCTAGACTAGTCTCCGCTACCCTCTACCCGCCAGTACCCGTGACGCCGACGCACCTGGTGTCTGGTGTCACAACACGGGATGAGCAGCGTGTGTCTAGACTAGTCTCCGCTACCCTCTACCCGCCAGTACCCGTGACGCCGACGCACCTGGTGTCTGGTGTAACAACACGCGATGAGCAGCGTGTGTCTAGACTAGTCTCCGCTGCCCTCTACCCACCAGTACCCGTGACACCGACGCACCTGGTGTCTGGTGTCACAACACGGGATGAGCAGCTTGTGTCTAGACTAGTCTCCGCTGCCCTCTACCCGCCAGTACCCGTGACACCGACGCACCTGGTGTCACAACACGGGATGAGCAGCGTGTGTCTAGACTAGTCTCCGCTGCCCTCTACCCGCCAGTACCCGTGACGCTGACGCACCTGGTGTCTGGTGTCACAACCCGGGATGAGCAGCGTGTGTCTAGACTAGTCTCCGCTGCCCTCTACCCGCCAGTACCCGTGACACCGACGCACCTGGTGTCACAACACGGGATGAGCAGCTTGTGTCTAGACTAGTCTCCGCTACCCTCTACCCGCCAGTACCCGTGACACCGACGCACCTGGTGTCACAACACGGGATGAGCAGCGTGTGTCTAGACTAGTCTCCGCTGCCCTCTACCCGCCAGTACCCGTGACGGTGACGCACCTGGTGTCTGGTGTCACAACCCGGGATGAGCAGCGTGTGTCTAGACTAGTCTCCGCTGCCCTCTACCCGCCAGTACCCGTGACACCGACGCACCTGGTGTCACAACACGGGATGAGCAGCTTGTGTCTAGACTAGTCTCCGCTACCCTCTACCCGCCAGTACCCGTGACACCGACGCACCTGGTGTCACAACACGGGATGAGCAGCGTGTGTCTAGACTAGTCTCCGCTGCCCTCTACCCGCCAGTACCCGTGACGCCGACGCACCTGGTGTCTGGTGTCACAACCCGGGATGAGCAGCGTGTGTCTAGACTAGTCTCCGCTGCCCTCTACCCGCCAGTACCCGTGACGCCGACGCACCTGGTGTCTGGTGTCACAACACGGGATGAGCAGCTTGTGTCTAGACTAGTCTCCGCTACCCTCTACCCGCCAGTACCCGTGACACCGACGCACCTGGTGTCACAACACGGGATGAGCAGCTTGTGTCTAGACTAGTCTCCGCTACCCTCTACCCGCCAGTACCCGTGACACCGACGCACCTGGTGTCACAACACGGGATGAGCAGCGTGTGTCTAGACTAGTCTCCGCTGCCCTCTACCCGCCAGTACCCGTGACGCTGACGCACCTGGTGTCACAACACGGGATGAGTAGCTTGTGTCTAGACTAGTCTCCGCTACCCTCTACCCGCCAGTACCCGTGACGCCGACGCACCTGGTGTCACAACCCGTGATGAGCAGCTTGTGTCTAGACTAGTCTCCGCTGCCCTCTACCCACCAGTACCCGTAACGCCGACGCACCTGCTGTCACAACGCGTGATGAGCAGCTTGTGTCTAGACTAGTCTCCGCTGCCCTCTACCCGCCAGTACCCGTGACGCCGACGCACCTGGTGTCACAACGCGTGATGAGCAGCGTGTGTCTAGACTAGTCTCCGCTGCCCTCTACCCGCCAGTACCCGTGACGCCGACGCACCTGGTGTCACAACCCGTGATGAGCAGCGTGTGTCTAGACTAGTCTCCGCTGCCCTCTACCCGCCAGTACCCGTGACGCCGACGCACCTGGTGTCACAACGCGTGATGAGCAGCTTGTGTCTAGACTAGTCTCCGCTGCCCTCTACCCGCCAGTACCCGTGACGCCGACGCACCTGGTGTCTGGTGTCACAACGCGTGATGAGCAGCGTGTGTCTAGACTAGTCTCCGCTGCCCTCTACCCGCCAGTACCCGTGACGCCGACGCACCTGGTGTCTGGTGTCACAACGCGTGATGAGCAGCGTGTGTCTAGACTAGTCTCCGCTACCCTCTACCCGCCAGTACCCGTGACGCCGACGCACCTGGTGTCTGGTGTCACAACGCGTGATGAGCAGCGTGTGTCTAGACTAGCCTCCGCTGCCCTCTACCCGCCAGTTCCCGTGACGCCGACGCACCTGGTGTCACAACCCGTGATGAGCAGCTTGTGTCTAGACTAGTCTCCGCTGCCCTCTACCCACCAGTACCCGTGACGCCGACGCACCTGCTGTCACAACGCGTGATGAGCAGCTTGTGTCTAGACTAGTCTCCGCTGCCCTCTACCCGCCAGTACCCGTGACGCCGACGCACCTGGTGTCACAACGCGTGATGAGCAGCGTGTGTCTAGACTAGTCTCCGCTGCCCTCTACCCGCCAGTACCCGTGACGCCGACGCACCTGGTGTCACAACCCGTGATGAGCAGCGTGTGTCTAGACTAGTCTCCGCTGCCCTCTACCCGCCAGTACCCGTGACGCCGACGCACCTGGTGTCACAACGCGTGATGAGCAGCTTGTGTCTAGACTAGTCTCCGCTGCCCTCTACCCGCCAGTACCCGTGACGCCGACGCACCTGGTGTCTGGTGTCACAACACGGGATGAGCAGCGTGTGTCTAGACTAGTCTCCGCTACCCTCTACCCGCCAGTACCCGTGACGCCGACGCACCTGGTGTCACAACGCGTGATGAGCAGCTTGTGTCTAGACTAGTCTCCGCTGCCCTCTACCCGCCAGTTCCCGTGACGCCGACGCACCTGGTGTCTGGTGTCACAACACGGGATGAGCAGCTTGTGTCTAGACTAGTCTCCGCTACCCTCTACCCGCCAGTACCCGTGACGCCGACGCACCTGGTGTCTGGTGTCACAACGCGTGATGAGCAGCGTGTGTCTAGACTAGTCTCCGCTGCCCTCTACCCGCCAGTACCCGTGACGCCGACGCACCTGGTGTCTGGTGTCACAACGCGTGATGAGCAGCGTGTGTCTAGACTAGTCTCCGCTACCCTCTACCCGCCAGTACCCGTGACGCCGACGCACCTGGTGTCTGGTGTCACAACGCGTGATGAGCAGCGTGTGTCTAGACTAGTCTCCGCTGCCCTCTACCCGCCAGTACCCGTGACGCCGACGCACCTGGTGTCACAACACGGGATGAGCAGCTTGTGTCTAGACTAGTCTCCGCTGCCCTCTACCCACCAGTACCCGTGACGCCGACGCACTTGGTGTCACAACACGGGATGAGCAGCTTGTGTCTAGACTAGTCTCCGCTGCCCTCTACCCGCCAGTACCCGTGACGCCGACGCACCTGGTGTCTGGTGTCACAACACGCGATGAGCAGCGTGTGTCTAGACTAGTCTCCGCTGCCCTCTACCCGCCAGTACCCGTGACGCCGACGCACCTGGTGTCTGGTGTCACAACACGCGATGAGCAGCGTGTGTCTAGACTAGTCTCCGCTGCCCTCTACCCACCAGTACCCGTGACGCCGACGCACCTGGTGTCTGGTGTCACAACACGGGATGAGCAGCTTGTGTCTAGACTAATCTCCGCTGCCCTCTACCCACCAGTACCCGTGACACCGACGCACCTGGTGTCTGGTGTCACAACACGGGATGAGCAGCTTGTGTCTAGACTAGTCTCCGCTGCCCTCTACCCGCCAGTACCCGTGACACCGACGCACCTGGTGTCACAACACGGGATGAGCAGCGTGTGTCTAGACTAGTCTCCGCTGCCCTCTACCCGCCAGTACCCGTGACGCTGACGCACCTGGTGTCTGGTGTCACAACCCGGGATGAGCAGCGTGTGTCTAGACTAGTCTCCGCTGCCCTCTACCCGCCAGTACCCGTGACACCGACGCACCTGGTGTCACAACACGGGATGAGCAGCTTGTGTCTAGACTAGTCTCCGCTACCCTCTACCCGCCAGTACCCGTGACACCGACGCACCTGGTGTCACAACACGGGATGAGCAGCGTGTGTCTAGACTAGTCTCCGCTGCCCTCTACCCGCCAGTACCCGTGACGGTGACGCACCTGGTGTCTGGTGTCACAACCCGGGATGAGCAGCGTGTGTCTAGACTAGTCTCCGCTGCCCTCTACCCGCCAGTACCCGTGACACCGACGCACCTGGTGTCACAACACGGGATGAGCAGCTTGTGTCTAGACTAGTCTCCGCTACCCTCTACCCGCCAGTACCCGTGACACCGACGCACCTGGTGTCACAACACGGGATGAGCAGCGTGTGTCTAGACTAGTCTCCGCTGCCCTCTACCCGCCAGTACCCGTGACGCTGACGCACCTGGTGTCTGGTGTCACAACCCGGGATGAGCAGCGTGTGTCTAGACTAGTTTCCGCTGCCCTCTACCCGCCAGTACCCGTGACGCCGACGCACCTGGTGTCTGGTGTCACAACACGGGATGAGCAGCTTGTGTCTAGACTAGTCTCCGCTACCCTCTACCCGCCAGTACCCGTGACACCGACGCACCTGGTGTCACAACACGGGATGAGCAGCTTGTGTCTAGACTAGTCTCCGCTACCCTCTACCCGCCAGTACCCGTGACACCGACGCACCTGGTGTCACAACACGGGATGAGCAGCGTGTGTCTAGACTAGTCTCCGCTGCCCTCTACCCGCCAGTACCCGTGACGCTGACGCACCTGGTGTCACAACACGGGATGAGTAGCTTGTGTCTAGACTAGTCTCCGCTACCCTCTACCCGCCAGTACCCGTGACGCCGACGCACCTGGTGTCACAACCCGTGATGAGCAGCTTGTGTCTAGACTAGTCTCCGCTGCCCTCTACCCACCAGTACCCGTAACGCCGACGCACCTGCTGTCACAACGCGTGATGAGCAGCTTGTGTCTAGACTAGTCTCCGCTGCCCTCTACCCGCCAGTACCCGTGACGCCGACGCACCTGGTGTCACAACGCGTGATGAGCAGCGTGTGTCTAGACTAGTCTCCGCTGCCCTCTACCCGCCAGTACCCGTGACGCCGACGCACCTGGTGTCACAACCCGTGATGAGCAGCGTGTGTCTAGACTAGTCTCCGCTGCCCTCTACCCGCCAGTACCCGTGACGCCGACGCACCTGGTGTCACAACGCGTGATGAGCAGCTTGTGTCTAGACTAGTCTCCGCTGCCCTCTACCCGCCAGTACCCGTGACGCCGACGCACCTGGTGTCTGGTGTCACAACGCGTGATGAGCAGCGTGTGTCTAGACTAGTCTCCGCTGCCCTCTACCCGCCAGTACCCGTGACGCCGACGCACCTGGTGTCTGGTGTCACAACGCGTGATGAGCAGCGTGTGTCTAGACTAGTCTCCGCTACCCTCTACCCGCCAGTACCCGTGACGCCGACGCACCTGGTGTCTGGTGTCACAACGCGTGATGAGCAGCGTGTGTCTAGACTAGCCTCCGCTGCCCTCTACCCGCCAGTTCCCGTGACGCCGACGCACCTGGTGTCACAACCCGTGATGAGCAGCTTGTGTCTAGACTAGTCTCCGCTGCCCTCTACCCACCAGTACCCGTGACGCCGACGCACCTGCTGTCACAACGCGTGATGAGCAGCTTGTGTCTAGACTAGTCTCCGCTGCCCTCTACCCGCCAGTACCCGTGACGCCGACGCACCTGGTGTCACAACGCGTGATGAGCAGCGTGTGTCTAGACTAGTCTCCGCTGCCCTCTACCCGCCAGTACCCGTGACGCCGACGCACCTGGTGTCACAACCCGTGATGAGCAGCGTGTGTCTAGACTAGTCTCCGCTGCCCTCTACCCGCCAGTACCCGTGACGCCGACGCACCTGGTGTCACAACGCGTGATGAGCAGCTTGTGTCTAGACTAGTCTCCGCTGCCCTCTACCCGCCAGTACCCGTGACGCCGACGCACCTGGTGTCTGGTGTCACAACACGGGATGAGCAGCGTGTGTCTAGACTAGTCTCCGCTACCCTCTACCCGCCAGTACCCGTGACGCCGACGCACCTGGTGTCACAACGCGTGATGAGCAGCTTGTGTCTAGACTAGTCTCCGCTGCCCTCTACCCGCCAGTTCCCGTGACGCCGACGCACCTGGTGTCTGGTGTCACAACACGGGATGAGCAGCTTGTGTCTAGACTAGTCTCCGCTACCCTCTACCCGCCAGTACCCGTGACGCCGACGCACCTGGTGTCACAACGCGTGATGAGCAGCGTGTGTCTAGACTAGTCTCCGCTGCCCTCTACCCGCCAGTACCCGTGACGCCGACGCACCTGGTGTCTGGTGTCACAACGCGTGATGAGCAGCGTGTGTCTAGACTAGTCTCCGCTACCCTCTACCCGCCAGTACCCGTGACGCCGACGCACCTGGTGTCTGGTGTCACAACGCGTGATGAGCAGCGTGTGTCTAGACTAGTCTCCGCTGCCCTCTACCCACCAGTACCCGTGACGCCGACGCACCTGCTGTCACAACGCGTGATGAGCAGCTTGTGTCTAGACTAGTCTCCGCTGCCCTCTACCCGCCAGTACCCGTGACGCCGACGCACCTGGTGTCACAACGCGTGATGAGCAGCGTGTGTCTATACTAGTCTCCGCTGCCCTCTACCCGCCAGTACCCGTGACGCCGACGCACCTGGTGTCACAACGTGTGATGAGCAGCTTGTGTCTAGACTAGTCTCCGCTGCCCTCTACCCGCCAGTACCCGTGACGCCGACGCACCTGGTGTCTGGTGTCACAACGCGTGATGAGCAGCGTGTGACTAGACTAGTCTCCGCTACCCTCTACCGGCCAGTACCCGTGACGCCGACGCACCTGGTGTCTGGTGTCACAACGCGTGATGAGCAGCGTGTGTCTAGACTAGTCTCCGCTGCCCTCTACCCGCCAGTACCCGTGACGCCGACGCACCTAGTGTCACAACACGGGATGAACAGCATGTGTCTAGACTAGTCTCCGCTGCCCTCTACCCACCAGTACCCGTGACGCCGACGCACCTGGTGTCACAACACGGGATGAGCAGCTTGTGTCTAGACTAGTCTCCGCTACCCTCTACCCGCCAGTACCCGTGACACCGACGCACCTGGTGTCACAACACGGGATGAGCAGCGTGTGTCTAGACTAGTCTCCGCTGCCCTCTACCTGTCAGTACCCGTGACGCTGACGCACCTGGTGTCACAACACGGGATGAGCAGCTTGTGTCTAGACTAGTCTCCGCTACCCTCTACCCGCCAGTACCCGTGACGCCGACGCACCTGGTGTCACAACCCGTGATGAGCAGCTTGTGTCTAGACTAGTCTCCGCTGCCCTCTACCCACCAGTACCCGTCACGCCGACGCACCTGGTGTCACAACACGGGATGAGCAGCGTGTGTCTAGACTAGTCTCCGCTGCCCTCTACCCGCCAGTACCCGTGACGCCGACGCACCTGGTGTCACAACACGGGATGAGCAGCGTGTGTCTAGACTAGTCTCCGCTGCCCTCTACCCGCCAGTACCCGTGACGCCGACGCACCTGGTGTCACAACACGGGATGAGCAGCGTGTGTCTAGACTAGTCTCCGCTGCCCTCTACCCGCCAGTACCCGTGACGCCGACGCACCTGGTGTCACAACACGGGATGAGCAGCGTGTGTCTAGACTAGTCTCCGCTACCCTCTACCCGCCAGTACCCGTGACGCCGACGCACCTGGTGTCACAACACGAGATGAGCAGCTTGTGTCTAGACTAGTCTCCGCTGCCCTCTACCCGCCAGTACCCGTGACGCCGACGCACCTGGTGTCACAACACGGGATGAGCAGCTTGTGTCTAGACTAGTCTCCGCTACCCTCTACCCGCCAGTACCCGTGACGCCGACGCACCTGGTGTCACAACCCGTGATGAGCAGCGTGTGTCTAGACTAGTCTCCGCTGCCCTCTACCCGCTAGTACCCATGACGCCGACGCACCTGGTGTCTGGTGTCACAACACGGGATGAGCAGCTTGTGTCTAGACTAGTCTCCGCTGCCCTCTACCCGCCAGTACCCGTGACGCCGACGCACCTGGTGTCACAACCCGTGATGAGCAGCTTGTGTCTAGACTAGTCTCCGGTGCCCTCTACCCGCCAGTACCCGTGACGCCGACGCACCTGGTGTCTGGTGTCACAACACGGGATGAGCAGCGTGTGTCTAGACTAGTCTCCGCTGCCCTCTACCCGCCAGTACCCGTGACGCCGACGCACCTGGTGTCACAACCCGTGATGAGCAGCGTGTGTCTAGACTAGTCTCCGCTGCCCTCTACCCGCCAGTACCCGTGACGCCGACGCACCTGGTGTCTGGGAGCCAGCTCCACTCGCTGGTCAATAAGCCTACCGCTCGGTTACATCTGTCGGCTGACAATTACCTGCACACCAACGCCACCTACACGGCCTCACCCTTATACATAAGGAGCTCAGCAGCCACTAGACGGCAGAATACTCCTCAGTGCTCGAGCTGCACGTCTACTCTCGCTCCCCCGGGTGGTGGTTGACTTACGCAGCGATTGTATATTATTTTCCCTACACCTGTAATTTTGATGTTAACGTAACGTTCACATGTTTATTTCTTTTACATTTTTTGCACTGTGTATAAGCCAAGTTTCATAGAGGACCTATTTTTGTAATTGTTAGCAATTTTTTGTTATATTAAAATATTTAATTTTTTCTCTTTCTACTTTATCCCGCAGCTGACGCGTCGTAAACAGCTCAATAGTAGTTTGATTAACTTTATTTTACCTTTTTTTTATTTAATGGGATTGGCATTCCATCTGCCAGACTAACCACTGTTCTATTGGTTATTATTCTGCCACAGCAGTAAACATGTAATCCTGTGGCCGGGTTCGATCCCCGATGGAGGCAGAAACAAATGGGCAGAGTTTCATTCACCCTGATACACCTGTTCATACCTGTTACCTAGCAGTAAATAGGTACCAGGGAGTTAGACAGCTGCTACGGGCTGCTTCCTGGGAGGTGTGTAACAAAAGGAAGGCCTGGTCGAAGACCGGGCCGCGGGGACGCTAAGCCCCGAAATCATCTCAAAATAAACTCCAGATAACCTGAAGATAACCTCAATATAACCTCGAGATAACATCAAGATAACATCAAGATAACCTCGAGATAACATCAAGATAATCTCGATATAGCCTAAAGATAACCAAAGATAACCTCAAAATAACCCTATGATAACATAGCTATACTACTCATTCACTCCAGGGATTCTCCAGGTATACTGTATACTGAATACCAGTATACTGGTATATTGTTGGAATACTTCAGAGATATTTTTGATTCATTCCAGGTACACTGCAGGTACACTGTAGGTACACTGCAGGTACACTGCAGGTACACTGTAGGTACACTGCAGGCACACTGCAGGTACACTCCAGGTACACTGCAGGTACACTGCAGGAACACTGCAGGTACACTACATGTACACTGCAGGTACACTGCAGGTACACTGCAGGTACACTGCAGGTACACTGCAGGAAAACTGGAGGTACACTGCAGGTACACTGCAGGTACACTGCAGGTACACACCAGGTACACACCAGGTACACTATAGGTACACTGCAGGTACACTCCAGGTACACTGCAGGAACACTGCAGGTACACTGCAGGTACACTGCAGGTACACTGCAGGTACACGCCATGTACACTGCAGGTACACTCCATGTACACTGCAGGTACACTGCAGGTACACACCAGGTACACTATAGGTACACTGCAGGTACACTGCAGGTACACAGTAGGTACACTGCAGGTACACTGCAGGTACACAGCAGGTACTCTACAGGTACACTGCAGGTACACTATAGGTACACTACAGGTACACTGCAGGTACACTGCAGGTACACCGTAGGTACACTACAGGTACACTGCAGGTACACTGTAGGTACACTACAGGTACACTGCAGGTACACTATAGGTACACAACAGGTACACTCTAGGTACACTGCAGGTACACTCTAGGTACACTGTAGGTACACTGCAGGTACACAGCAGGTACACTCTAGGTACACTGCAAGTACACTGGAGGTACACTGGGGGTACACTGCAGGTACACTGCAGGTATACTGCAAGTACACAGCAGGTACACTGCAGGCACACTAGAGGTACACTGCAGGTACACTGTAGGTACACTGCCGGTACACTGCAGGTATACTGCAAGTACACTGCAGGTATACTGGAGGTACACAGCAGGTACACTGGAGGTACACAGCACGTACACTGGAGGTACACTGGAGGTACACTGCAGGTACACTGCAAGTATACTGTAGGTACACTGCAGGTACACTCCAGGTACACAGCAGGTACACTGTAGGTACACACCAGGTACACTATAGGTACACTCCAGGTACACTGGAGGTACACAGCAGGTACACACCAGGTACACTATAGGTACACTGTAGGTACACTGCAGGTACACTGCAGGTACACTCTAGGTACACTGTAGGTACACTCCAGGTACACCGGAGGTACACTGCAGGTACACTGTAGATACACTCCAGGTACACTGGAGGTGCACTCCAGGTACACTGGAGGTACACTGAAGGTACACTGTAGGTACACTGCAGGTACACTGGAGGTGCACTCCAGGTACACTGGAGGTACACTGCAGGTACACTGCAGATACACTGTAGGTACACTCCAAGTACACTGGAGGTACACTGTAGGTACACTGCAGGTACACTGTAGGTACACTGCAGGTACACTGTAGGTACATTGTAGATACACTGCAGGTACACTGTAGGTACACTGCAGGTACACTGTAGGTACATTGTAGGTCCACTGCAGGTACACTGCAGGTACACTGTAGGTACATTGTAGGTCCACTGCAGGTACACTGCAGGTACACTCTCCCCCACAGCACCTCCCCCCACAGCACCACCCCCACAGCCCCTCCCCCACAGCACCTCCCCTGCAGCACCTCCCCCCACAGCACCTCCCCCACAGCACCACCCCCACAGCACCTCCCCCACAGCACCTCCCCCACAGCACCTCCCCCACAGCACCTCCCCCACAGCACCTCCCCACAGCACCTCCCCCACAGCACCTCCCCCACAGCACCTCCCCCACAGCACCTCCCCACAGCACCTCCCCCACAGCACCTCCCCCACAGCACCTCCCCCCACAGCACCTCCCCCCACAGCACCTCCCCCACAGCACCACCCCCACAGCACCTCCCCCACAGCACCTCCCCCACAGCACCTCCCCCACAGCACCTCCCCCACAGCACCTCCCCCACAGCACCTCCCCCACAGCATCTCCCCAACAGCACCTCCCCCCACTGGGGGGTCCACTGCAGGTACACTGCAGGTACACTGTAGGTACACTGCAGGTACATTGTAGGTACACTGCAGGTACACTGTAGGTACACTGCAGGTACACTGCAGGTACACTGCAGGTACACTGCAGGTACACTGCAGGTACACTGTAGGTACACTGCAGGTACATTGTAGGTACACTGCAGGTTCACTGTAGGTACACTGCAGGTACACTGCAGGTACACTGCAGGTACACTGCAGGTACACTGTAGGTACACTTCAGGTACACTGTAGGTACACATCAGATACACTCCAGGTACACTGGAGGTACACTGGAGGTACACTCCAGGTACACTGTGGGTACACTGTAGTACACTGCAGGTACACTGCAGGTACACTGGAGGTACACTGCAGGTACACTGCAGGTACACTGCAGGTACACTGCAGGTACACTGCAGGTACACTCTCCCCCCCACAGCACCTCCCCCCACAGCACCACCCCCACAGCCCCTCCCCCCCACAGCACCTCCCTCACAGCACCTCCCCCACAGCACCTCCCCCCACAGCATCTCCCCCACAGCACCTCCCCCCACTGCATCTCCCCCACAGCACCTCCCCTGCAGCATCTCCCCCACAGCACCTACCCCACAGCACCTCCCCCACAGCACCTCCCCCCACAGCATCTCCCCCACAGCACCTCCCCTGCAGCATCTCCCCCACAGCACCACCCCCCACAGCACCTCCCCCCACAGCACCTCCCCCCACAGCATCTCCCCCACAGCACCTCCCCTGCAGCATCTCCCCCACAGCACCTCCCTCACAGCACCTCCCCACAGCACCTCCCCCACAGCACCTCCCCCACAGCACCTCCCCCACAGCACCTCCCCCACAGCACCTCCCCCACAGCACCTCCCCCGCAACATTTCCTCCAGAGCACCTCCCCCCAGGGACCTCCCCCACAGCACCACCCCCACAGCACCTCCTCCCACAGCACCTCCCCCCACAGCATCTCCCCCACAGCACCTCCCCCACAGCACCACCCCCACAGCACCTCCTCCCACAGCACCTCCCCCACAGCACCTCCCCCACAGCACCTCCCCCACAGCCCCTCCTCCACAGCACCTCCCCCCCACAGCACCTCCCCTACAGCACCTCCCCCCACAGCACCTCCCCTACAGCATCTCCCCCCACAGCACCTACCCCACAGCTCCTCCCCCACAGCCCCTCCCCCACAGCACCCCCCATAGCACCTCCCCCACAGCACCACCCCCCACATCTTCTCCCCCCACAGCATCTCCCCCACAGCACCTTCTCCACAGCATCTCCCCCACCGCATCTCCCCCCACAGCACCTCCCCTAACAGCACCTTCCCCACAGCACCACCCCCCAACCCCACAGCACCTTCCCCCACAGCACCACCCCTCACAGCATCTCCCCCCACAGCACCTCCCCCTCGGCACCTCCGCCACAGCACCTCCCCCCACAGCACCACCCCCACAGCATCTCCCCCCATAGCATCTCCCCCCCCACAGCACCTCCCCCACAGCACCTCCCGCCACAGCATCTCCCCCACAGCATCTCACCCCACAGCCCCTCCCCCCACAACACCTAAACAGCATCTCCCCCACAGCATCTCCCCCACAGCACCTCCCTCACAGCACCACCCCCCACAGCATCTCCTCCCACAGCATCTCCCCCACCTCCACCACAGCATCTCCCCCACAGCATCTCCCCCCACAGCACCACCACCCCACAGCAGCTAACGTAGTCCCGATATACAAGAAAGGGGATAGACAGGAGGCACTGAACTACAGGCCAGTGTCCCTAACCTGCATACCATGCAAGCTGATGGAGAAGATTGTGCGAAGAAAGCTAGTGGAGCATCTGGAGCGAAGGAACTTTGTAACACAGCATCAACATGGGTTCAGGGATGGCAGGTCCTGCCTCACAGGGTTACTTGAATTCTACGACCAGGCAACAAAAATAAGGCAAGAAAGAGAAGGGTGGGCAGACTGCATATTTTTGGATTGTCAGAAAGCCTTTGACACAGTGCCACACAAGAGGCTAGTGAAAAAGCTGGAGATGCAGGCTGGAGTGAAAGGGAAGGTACTCCATTGGATAAAGGAGTACCTAAGCAACAGGAGACAACGAGTCAGTGTGAGGGGTGAGGTCTCAGATTGGCGAGACGTTACAAGTGGAGTCCGGCAGGGGTCAGTCCTTGGACCTATACTGTTTCTGATATATGTAAATGATCTCTCAGAGGGTATAGAATCGTTTCTCTCAATGTTTGCCGATGATGCAAAAATTATGAGGAGGATTGAAACAGAGGATGATAGTAGGAGGCTACAAGATGACCTGGATAGACTGAGTGAATGGTCCAACAAATGGCTGTTGAAGTTCAACCCGAGTAAATGCAAAGTAATGAAACTAGGCAGTGGAAACAGGAGGCCAGACACATGATACAGAATAGGAGATGAAGTACTTAATGAAACAGACAGAGAGAAAGATCTAGGAGTTGATATCACACCAAACCTGTCTCCTGAAGCCCACATAAAAAGAATAACATCTGCGGCATATGCGAGGCTGGCTAACATCAGAACGGCGTTCAGGAACCTGTGTAAGGAATCATTCAGAATCTTATACACCACATATGTAAGACCAATCCTGGAGTATGCGGCCCCAGCATGGAGCCCGTACCTTGTCAAGCACAAGACGAAGCTGGAAAAAGTCCAAAGGTATGCCACTAGACTAGTCCCAGAACTAAGAGGCATGAGTTACGAGGAAAGGCTGCGGGAAATGCACCTTACGACAATGGAAGACAGAAGAGTAAGGGGAGACATGATCACAACCTACAAAATCCTCAGAGGAATCGACCGGGTAAACAAGGATAAACTATTCAACACTGGTGGGACGCGAACAAGGGGACACAGGTGGAAACTGAGTACCCACATGAGCCACAGAGACGTTAGAAGGAACTTTTTCAGTGTGGGAGTAGTTAACAGGTGGAATGCATTAGGCAGTGATGTGGTGGAGGCTGACTCCATACACAGTTTATAATGTAGATATGATAGAGCCCAGTAGGCTCAGGAACCTGTACACCAGTTGATTGACAGTTGAGAGGCGGGACCAAAGAGCCAGAGCTCAACCCCCGCAAGCACAAATAGGTGAGTACAAATAGGTGAGTACAGCATCTCCCCACAAAGCACCTCCCCTGCAGCATCTCCCCCACAGCACCTCCCCTGCAGCATCTCCCCCACAGCACCTCCCCTGCAGCATCTCCCCCACAGCATCTCCCCCACAGCACCTCCCCTGCAGCATCTCCCCTGCAGCATCTCCCCCACAGCACCTCCCTCCACAGCACCTCCCCCACAGCACCTCCCCCACAGCACCTCCCTCCACAGCACCTCCCTCCACAGCACCTCCCCCACAGCACCACCCCCACAGCACCTCCCCCACAGCACCACCCCCACAGCACCTCCCCTGCAGCATCTCCCCCACAGCACCACCCCCACAGCACCTCCCCTGCAGCATCTCCCCCACAGCACCTCCCTCCACAGCACCTCCCCCACAGCACCTCCCCCACAGCACCTCCCTCCACAGCACCTCCCTCCACAGCACCTCCCCCACAGCATCTCCCCCCACAGCACCTCCCCCCACAGCATCTCCCCTCACAGCACCTCCCCCACAGCATCTCCCCCCACAGCATCTCCCCCCCACAGCACCACCCCCACAGCACCTCCCCCACAGCATCTCCCCCCACAGCATCTCTCCCCCCACAGCACCTCCCCCCACAGCACCTCCCCCCACAGCACCTCCCCCCCCACAGCATCTCCCCCACAGCACCTCCCCTGCAGCATCTCCCCCACAGCACCTCCCCCCACAGCACCTCCCCCACAGCACCTCCCCCACAGCACCTCCCCCACAGCACCTCCCCCACAGCACCTCCCCCACAGCACCTCCCCCACAGCATCTCCCCAACAGCACCTCTCCCCACAGCACCTCCCCCACAGCACCACCCCCCACAGCACCTCCCCCCACAGCACCTCCCCCCACAGCATCTCCCCCACTGCACCTCCCACGCAGCATCTCCCCCACAGCACCTCCCCCCACAGCACCTCCCTCACAGCACCTCCCCTACAGCACCTTCCCCCACAGCATCTCACCCACAGCACCTGCCCTGCAGCATCTCCCCCACAGCACCACCCCCAAAGCACCTCCCCCCACAGCACTTCCCCCCTCAGCATCTCCCCCACAGCACCTCCCCTGCAGCATCTCCCACACAGCACCTCCCTCACAGCACCTCCTCCACATCACCTCCCCCACAGCACCTCCACCACAGCACCTCCACCAAAGCACCTCCCCCACAGCACCTCCCCCCACAGCACCTCCCCCACAGCACCTCCCCCACAGCACCTCCCCCACAGCACCTCCGCCACAGCACCTCCACCACAGCACCTCCACCACAGCATCTCCCCCACAGCACCTCCCCCACAGCACCTCCCCCACAGCACCTCCCCCACAGCATCTCCCCCACAGCACCTCCCCCACAGCACCCCCCACAGCACCTTCCCAACAGCATCCCCCCTACAGCACCTCCCCCACAGCACCTCCCACACAGCACCTCCCCCACAGCATCTCCCCTACAGCACCTCCCCCCACAGCACCTCCCCCACAGCACCTCTCCTACTGCACCTCCCCCACAGCACCTCCCCCACAGCACCTCCCCCACAGCACCTCCCCCACAGCACCTCCCCCACAGCATCTCCCCAACAGCACCTCTCCCCACAGCACCTCCCCCACAGCACCACCCCCACAGCACCTCCCCCACAGCACCTCCCCCCACAGCATCTCCCCCACTGCACCTCCCACGCAGCATCTCCCCCACAGCACCTCCCCCCACAGCACCTCCCTCACAGCACCTCCCCCACAGCACCTTCCCCCACAGCATCTCACCCACAGCACCTGCCCTGCAGCATCTCCCCCACAGCACCACCCCCAAAGCACCTCCCCCCACAGCACTTCCCCCCACAGCATCTCCCCCACAGCACCTCCCCTGCAGCATCTCCCACACAGCACCTCCCTCACAGCACCTCCTCCACATCACCTCCCCCACAGCACCTCCACCACAGCACCTCCACCAAAGCACCTCCCCCACAGCACCTCCCCCCACAGCACCTCCCCCACAGCACCTCCCCCACAGCACCTCCCCCACAGCACCTCCGCCACAGCACCTCCACCACAGCACCTCCACCACAGCATCTCCCCCACAGCACCTCCCCCACAGCACCTCCCCCACCGCACCTCCCCCACAGCATCTCCCCCACAGCACCTCCCCCACAGCACCCCCCACAGCACCTTCCCAACAGCATCCCCCCTACAGCACCTCCCCCACAGCACCTCCCACACAGCACCTCCCCCACAGCATCTCCCCTACAGCACCTCCCCCACAGCACCTCCCCCACAGCACCTCTCCCACTGCACCTCCCCCACAGCACCTCCCCCACAGCACCCCCCACAGCACCTTTAACACAGCATCCCCCCTACAGCACCTCCCCCACAGCATCCCACCTACAGCACCTCCCCCCCGACAGCACCTCCCCCACAGCACCTTTCCCACAGCATCACCCCTACAGCACCTTCCCCACAGCACCTCCCCCACAGCATCACCCCTAGAGCACCTCCCCCACAGCACCTCCCCCACAGCACCTCCCCCCCGCAGCACCTCCTCCACAGCACCTCCCCCACAGCACCTCCCCCCCGCAGCACCTCCTCCACAGCACCTCCCCCACAGCACCTCCCCCACAGCACCTCCCCCTACAGCACCTCCACAGCACCTCTCACAGCATCTCCCCCACAGAGCTGGAGTGGCCCCACATATCCCTTAAGAATAATATTCACTCTACATCAGAAACACATTCATCTGGCTCCTGGAGAAACATTTTATGTGTCATCTGTCTCCTCTCTGGTGGGGGGGATGGGAGGGCTCTATAGTGACCCTATGTGTACCGCTCTATAGTGACCATATGTGTAGGGCTCTATAGTGACCATATGTGTACCGCTCTATAGTGTTAATATGTGTAGGGCTCTATAGTGACCATATGTGTAGGGCTCTATAGTGACCATATGTGTAGGGCTCTATAGTGACCACATGTGTAGGGCTCTATAGTGACCATATGTGTACCGCTCTATAGTGACCATATGTGTAGGGCTCTATAGTGACCATATGTGTACCGCTCTATAGTGTTAATATGTGTAGAGCTCTATAGTGACCATATGTGTAGGGCTCTATAGTGACCATATGTGTACAGCTCTATAGTTACCATATTTGTCGGGCTCTATAGTGACCATATGTGTACAGCTCTATAGTGACCATATGTGTAGGGCTCTATAGTGACCATATGTGTACCGCTCTATAGTGACCATATGTGTACCGCTCTATAGTGACCATATGTGTAGGGCTCTATTGTGACCATATGTGTACCGCTCTATAGTGACCATATGTGTACCGCTCTATAGTGACCATATGTGTACCGCTCTATAGTAACCATATGTGTACCGCTCTATTGTGACCATATGTGTACCGCTCTATAGTGACCATATGTGTACCGCTCTATAGTGACCATATGTGTACCGCTCTATAGTGACCATAGGTGTACCGCTCTATAGTGACCATATGTGTACCGCTGTATAGTGACCATATGTGTACCGCTCTATTGTGACCATATGTGTACCGCTCTATAGTGACCATATGTGTACCGCTCTATAGTGACCATATGTGTACCGCTCTATAGTGACCATATGTGTACCGCTCTATAGTGACCATATGTGTAGGGCTCTATTGTGACCATATGTGTACCGCTCTATAGTGACCATATGTGTACCACTCTATAGTGACCATATGTGTAGGGCTCTATTGTGACCATATGTGTACCGCTCTATAGTGACCATATGTGTACCGCTGTATAGTGACCATATGTGTACCGCTCTATAGTGACCATATGTGTACCGCACTATTGTGACCATATGTGTACCGCTCTATAGTGACCATATGTGTACCGCTCTATAGTGACCATATGTGTACCGCTCTATAGTGACCATATGTGTACCGCTCTATAGTGACCATATGTGTACCGCTCTATAGTGACCATATGTGTAGGGCTCTATTGTGACCATATGTGTACCGCTCTATAGTGACCATATGTGTACCGCTGTATAGTGACTATATGTGTACCGCTCTATAGTGACCATATGTGTACCACTCTATTGTGACCATATGTGTACCGCTCTATAGTGACCATATGTGTACCGCTCTATAGTGACCATATGTGTACCGCTCTATAGTGACCATATGTGTAGGGCTCTATAGTGACCATATGTGTAGGGCTCTATTGTGACCATATGTGTACCGCTCTATAGTGACCATATGTGTACCGCTCTATAGTGACCATATGTGTACCGCTCTATAGTGACCATATGTGTAGGGCTCTATAGTGACCATATGTGTACCGCTCTATAGTGACCATATGTGTAGGGCTCTATAGTGACCATATGTGTAGGGCTCTATAGTGACCATATGTGTACCGCTCTATAGTGACCATATGTGTAGGGCTCTATAGTGACCATATGTGTAGGGCTCTATAGTGACCATATGTGTACCGCTGTATAGTGACCATATGTGTAGGGCTCTATTGTGACCATATGTGTACCGCTCTATAGTGACCATATGTGTAGGGCTCTATAGTGACCATATGTGTAGGGCTCTATAGTGACCATATGTGTACCGCTCTATAGTGACCATATGTGTACCGCTCTATAGTGACCACATGTGTACAGCTCTATAGTGACCACATGTGTAGAGCTCTATAGTGACCATATGTGTAGAGCTCTATAGTGACCATATGTGTAGAGCTCTATAGTGACCATATGTTTACCGCTCTATAGTGACCACATGTGTACAGCTCTATAGTGACCACATGTGAACAGCTCTATAGTGACCACATGTGTACAGCTCTATTGTGACCATATGTGTACAGCTCTATAGTGACCACATGTGTACAGCTCTATAGTGACCACATGTGTAGAGCTCTATTGTGACCATATGTGTAGAGCTCTATAGTGACCATATGTGTAGAGCTCTATAGTGACCATATGTGTAGGGCTCTATAGTGACCATATGTGTAGAGCTCTATAGTGACCATATGTGTACCGCTCTATAGTGACCATATGTGTAGGGCTCAATAGTGACCACATGTGTACAGCTCTATTGTGACCATATGTGTAGAGCTCTATAGTGACCACATGTGTACAGCTCTATTGTGACCATATGTGTACAGCTCTATAGTGACCACATGTGTACAGCTCTATTGTGACCATATGTGTACAGCTCTATAGTGACCATATGTGTAGAGCTCTATAGTGACCATATGTGTAGAGCTCTATAGTGACCACATGTGTACAGCTCTATTGTGACCATATGTGTAGAGCTATAGTGACCATATGTGTAGGGCTCTATAGTGACCACATGTGTAGGGCTCTATAGTGACCACATGTGTAGGGCTCTATAGTGACCATATGTGTAGGGCTCTATAGTGACCATATGTGTACCGCTCTATAGTGACCATATGTGTAGGGCTCTATAGTGACCACATGTGTAGGCTCTATAGTGACCACATGTGTAGGGCTCAATAGTGACCATATGTGTAGAGCTCTATTGTGACCATATGTGTAGGGCTCTATAGTGACCATATGTGTAGGGCTCTATAGTGACCACATATGTACAGCTCTATAGTGACCAGATGTGTACAGCTCTATTGTGACCATATGTGTAGGGCTCTATAGTGACCATATGTGTAGGGCTCTATAGTGACCATATATGTAGGGCTCTATAGTGACCATATGTGTACAGCTCTATAGTGACCATATTTGTAGGGCTCTATATTGACCATATGTGTACAGCTCTATAGTGACCATATGTGTAGAGTTATAGTGACCACATGTGTAGGGCTCTATAGTGACCATATGTGTAGGGCTCTATAGTGACCATATGTGTAGGGCTCTATAGTGACCATATGTGTAGGGCTCTATAGTGACCATATGTGTAGGGCTCTATAGTGACCATATGTGTAGGGCTCTATAGTGACCATATGTGTAGGGCTCTATAGTGACCACATGTGTACAGCTCTATAGTGACCATATGTGTACAGCTCTATTGTGACCATATGTGTAAGGCTCTATAGTGACCATATGTGTAGGGCTCTATAGTGACCACATGTGTACAGCTCTATAGTGACCAGATGTGTACAGCTCTATTGTGACCATATGTATAGGGCTCTATAGTGACCATATGTGTACAGCTCTATAGTGACCATATGTGTACAGCTCTATTGTGACCATATGTGTAGGGCTCTATAGTGACCATATGTGTACAGCTCTATAGTGACCATATGTGTACAGCTCTATTGTGACCATATGTGTAAGGCTCTATAGTGACCAGATGTGTAGGGCTCTATAGTGACCACATGTGTACAGCTCTATAGTGACCAGATGTGTACAGCTCTATTGTGACCATATGTGTAGGGCTCTATAGTGACCATATGTGTAGGGCTCTATAGTGACCACATGTGTACAGCTCTATAGTGACCAGATGTGTACAGCTCTATTGTGACCATATGTGTAGGGCTCTATAGTGACCATATGTGTAGGGCTCTATAGTGACCATATGTGTAGGACTCTATAGTGACCATATGTGTAGGGCTCTATAGTGACCATATGTGTACAGCTCTATAGTGACCATATGTGTAGGGCTCTATAGTGACCATATGTGTAGGGCTCTATAGTGACCATATGTGTACAGCTCTATAGTGACCACATGTGTAGAGTTATAGTGACCACATGTGTAGAGTTATAGTGACCACATGTGTAGTTATAGTGACCACATGTGTAGAGCTATAATGACCATATGTGTATATGGAATATAGTGACCTATAGTGCTCTATAGTGCTCTATTGCTCTATAGATGCTCTATAGTGACCATATGTGTAGAGCTATAGTGACCATATGTGTAGAGCTATAGTGACCTAACCTTACCCTGAGCTATGGGAAGGGAAAGCTCTCAGCCAGCTAACAGGAGTCAGCAGTCGTCTGCTCCTGTACCCTCCTGTGTAACACTAGCAGGGTAAGGCTTGCCATGAGCTATGGGAAGGGAAAGCTCTCAGCCAGCTAACAGGAGTCAGCAGTCGTCTGCTCCTGTACCCTCCTGTGTAACACTAGCAGGGTAAGGCTTACCCTGAGCTATGGGATGGGAAAGCTCTCAGCCTGCTAACAGGAGTCAGCAGTCGTCTGCTCCTGTACCCTCCTGTTTAACACTAGCAGGGTAAGGCTTACCCTGAGCAATGGGAAGGGAAAGCTCTCAGCCTGCTAACAGGAGTCAGCAGTCGTCTGCTCCTGTACCCTCCTGTGTAACACTAGCAGGGTAAGGCTTACCCTGAGCTATGGGAAGGGAAAGCTCTCAGCCTGCTAACAGGAGTCAGCAGTCGTCTGCTCCTGTACCCTCCTGTGTAACACTAGCAGGGTAAGGCTTACCCTGAGCTATGGGAAGGGAAAGCTCTCAGCAGCTAACAGGAGTCAGCAGTCGTCTGCTCCTGTACCCTCCTGTGTAACACTAGCAGGGTAAGGCTTACCCTGAGCTATGGGAAGGGAAAGCTCTCAGCCTGCTAACAGGAGTCAGCAGTCGTCTGCTCCTGTACCCTCCTGTTTAACACTAGCAGGGTAAGGCTTACCCTGAGCTATGGGAAGGGAAAGCTCTCAGCCTGCTAACAGGAGTCAGCAGTCGTCTGCTCCTGTACCCTCCTGTGTAACACTAGCAGGGTAAGGCTTACCCTGAGCTATGGGAAGGGAAAGCTCTCAGCCTGCTAACAGGAGTCAGCAGTCGTCTGCTCCTGTACCCTCCTGTGTAACACTAGCAGGGTAAGGCTTACCCTGAGCTATGGGAAGGGAAAGCTCTCAGCCTGCTAACAGGAGTCAGCAGTCGTCTGCTCCTGTACCCTCCTGTGTAACACTAGCAGGGTAAGGCTTACCCTGAGCTATGGGAAGGGAAAGCTCTCAGCCAGCTAACAAGAGTCAGCAGTCGTCTGCTCCTGTACCCTCCTGTGTAACACTAGTTGGGTAAGGCTTACCCTGAGCTATGGGAAGGGAAAGCTCTCAGCCAGCTAACAGGAGTCAGCAGTCGTCTGCTCCTGTACCCTCCTGTGTAACACTAGCAGGGTAAGGCTTACCCTGAGCTATGGGAAGGGAAAGCTCTCAGCCAGCTAACAGGAGTCAGCAGTCGTCTGCTCCTGTACCCTCCTGTGTAACACTAGCAGGGTAAGGCTTACCCTGAGCTATGGGAAGGGAAAGCTCTCAGCCTGCTAACAGGAGTCAGCAGTCGTCTGCTCCTGTACCCTCCTGTGTAACACTAGCAGGGTAAGGCTTACCCTGAGCTATGGGAAGGGAAAGCTCTCAGCCTGCTAACAGGAGTCAGCAGTCGTCTGCTCCTGTACCCTCCTGTGTAACACTAGCAGGGTAAGGCTTACCCTGAGCTATGGGAAGGGAAAGCTCTCAGCCAGCTAACAGGAGTCAGCAGTCGTCTGCTCCTGTACCCACCTGTGTAACACTAACAGGGTAAGGCTTACCCTGAGCTATGGGAAGGGAAAGCTCTCAGCCAGCTAACAGGAGTCAGCAGTCGTCTGCTCCTGTACCCACCTGTGTAACACTAGCAGGGTAACGCTTACCCTGAGCTATGGGAAGGGAAAGCTCTCAGCCTGCTAACAGGAGTCAGCAGTCGTCTGCTCCTGTACCCTCCTGTGTAACACTAGCAGGGTAAGGCTTACCCTGAGCTATGGGAAGGGAAAGCTCTCAGCCTGCTAACAGGAGTCAGCAGTCGTCTGCTCCTGTACCCTCCTGTGTAACACTAGCAGGGTAAGGCTTACCCTGAGCTATGGGAAGGGAAAGCTCTCAGCCAGCTAACAGGAGTCAGCAGTCGTCTGCTCCTGTACCCTCCTGTGTAACACTAGCAGGGTAAGGCTTACCCTCAGCTATGGGAAGGGAAAGCTCTCAG
This sequence comes from Procambarus clarkii, assembly GCF_020424385.1. NCBI lineage: Eukaryota > Metazoa > Arthropoda > Malacostraca > Decapoda > Cambaridae > Procambarus > Procambarus clarkii. Next base: position 14,903 of record NW_025564397.1, on the reverse strand, counting down.
CCAGCTAACAGGAGTCAGCAGTCGTCTGCTCCTGTACCCTCCTGTGTAACACTAGCAGGGTAAGGCTTACCCTCAGCTATGGGAAGGGAAAGCTCTCAGCCAGCTAACAGGAGTCAGCAGTCGTCTGCTCCTGTACCCTCCTGTGTAACACTAGCAGGGTAAGGCTTACCCTGAGCTATGGGAAGGTAAAGCTCTCAGCCAGCTAACAGGAGTCAGCAGTCGTCTGCTCCTGTACCCACCTGTGTAACACTAGCAGGGTAAGGCTTACCCTCAGCTATGGGAAGGGAAAGCTCTCAGCCAGCTAACAGGAGTCAGCAGTCGTCTGCTCCTGTACCCACCTGTGTAACACTAACAGGGTAAGGCTTACCCTCAGCTATGGGAAGGGAAAGCTCTCAGCCAGCTAACAGGAGTCAGCAGTCGTCTGCTCCTGTACCCTCCTGTGTAACACTAGCAGGGTAAGGCTTACCCTGAGCTATGGGAAGGGAAAGCTCTCAGCCAGCTAACAGGAGTCAGCAGTCGTCTGCTCCTGTACCCTCCTGTGTAACACTAGCAGGGTAAGGCTTACCCTGAGCTATGGGAAGGGAAAGCTCTCAGCCAGCTAACAGGAGTCAGCAGTCGTCTGCTCCTGTACCCTCCTGTGTAACACTAACAGGGTAAGGCTTACCCTGAGCTATGGGAAGGGAAAGCTCTCAGCCAGCTAACAGGAGTCAACAGTCGTCTGCTCCTGTACCCTCCTGTGTAACACTAGCAGGGTAAGGCTTACCCTGAGCTATGGGAAGGGAAAGCTCTCAGCCAGCTAACAGGAGTCAACAGTCGTCTGCTCCTGTACCCTCCTGTGTAACACTAGCAGGGTAAGGCTTACCCTGAGCTATGGGAAGGGAAAGCTCTCAGCCAGCTAACAGGAGTCAGCAGTCGTCTGCTCCTGTACCCTCCTGTGTAACACTAGCAGGGTAAGGCTTACCCTGAGCTATGGGAAGGGAAAGCTCTCAGCAGCTAACAGGAGTCAGCAGTCGTCTGCTCCTGTACCCTCCTGTGTAACACTAGCAGGGTAAGGCTTACCCTGAGCTATGGGAAGGGAAAGCTCTCAGCCTGCTAACAGGAGTCAACAGTCGTCTGCTCCTGTACCCTCCTGTGTAACACTAGCAGGGTAAGGCTTACCCTGAGCTATGGGATGGGAAAGCTCTCAGCCAGCTAACAGGAGTCAGCAGTCGTCTGCTCCTGTACCCTCCTGTGTAACACTAGCAGGGTAAGGCTTACCCTGAGCTATGGGAAGGGAAAGCTCTCAGCCTGCTAACAGGAGTCAACAGTCGTCTGCTCCTGTACCCTCCTGTTTAACACTAGCAGGGTAAGGCTTACCCTGAGCTATGGGAAGGGAAAGCTCTCAGCCAGCTAACAGGAGTCAGCAGTCGTCTGCTCCTGTACCCTCCTGTGTAACACTAGCAGGGTAAGGCTTACCCTGAGCAATGGGAAGGGAAAGCTCTCAGCCAGCTAACAGGAGTCAGCAGTCGTCTGCTCCTGTACCCTCCTGTGTAACACTAGCAGGGTAAGGCTTACCCTGAGCTATGGGAAGGGAAAGCTCTCAGCCAGCTAACAGGAGTCAGCAGTCGTCTGCTCCTGTACCCTCCTGTGTAACACTAGCAGGGTAAGGCTTACCCTGAGCTATGGGAAGGGAAAGCTCTCAGCCAGCTAACAGGAGTCAGCAGTCGTCTGCTCCTGTACCCTCCTGTGTAACACTAGCAGGGTAAGGCTTACCCTGAGCTATGGGATGGGAAAGCTCTCAGCCTGCTAACAGGAGTCAGCAGTCGTCTGCTCCTGTACCCTCCTGTTTAACACTAGCAGGGTAAGGCTTACCCTGAGCAATGGGAAGGGAAAGCTCTCAGCCTGCTAACAGGAGTCAGCAGTCGTCTGCTCCTGTACCCTCCTGTGTAACACTAGCAGGGTAAGGCTTACCCTGAGCTATGGGAAGGGAAAGCTCTCAGCCTGCTAACAGGAGTCAGCAGTCGTCTGCTCCTGTACCCTCCTGTGTAACACTAGCAGGGTAAGGCTTACCCTGAGCTATGGGAAGGGAAAGCTCTCAGCAGCTAACAGGAGTCAGCAGTCGTCTGCTCCTGTACCCTCCTGTGTAACACTAGCAGGGTAAGGCTTACCCTGAGCTATGGGAAGGGAAAGCTCTCAGCCTGCTAACAGGAGTCAGCAGTCGTCTGCTCCTGTACCCTCCTGTTTAACACTAGCAGGGTAAGGCTTACCCTGAGCTATGGGAAGGGAAAGCTCTCAGCCTGCTAACAGGAGTCAGCAGTCGTCTGCTCCTGTACCCTCCTGTGTAACACTAGCAGGGTAAGGCTTACCCTGAGCTATGGGAAGGGAAAGCTCTCAGCCTGCTAACAGGAGTCAGCAGTCGTCTGCTCCTGTACCCTCCTGTGTAACACTAGCAGGGTAAGGCTTACCCTGAGCTATGGGAAGGGAAAGCTCTCAGCCTGCTAACAGGAGTCAGCAGTCGTCTGCTCCTGTACCCTCCTGTGTAACACTAGCAGGGTAAGGCTTACCCTGAGCTATGGGAAGGGAAAGCTCTCAGCCAGCTAACAAGAGTCAGCAGTCGTCTGCTCCTGTACCCTCCTGTGTAACACTAGTTGGGTAAGGCTTACCCTGAGCTATGGGAAGGGAAAGCTCTCAGCCAGCTAACAGGAGTCAGCAGTCGTCTGCTCCTGTACCCTCCTGTGTAACACTAGCAGGGTAAGGCTTACCCTGAGCTATGGGAAGGGAAAGCTCTCAGCCAGCTAACAGGAGTCAGCAGTCGTCTGCTCCTGTACCCTCCTGTGTAACACTAGCAGGGTAAGGCTTACCCTGAGCTATGGGAAGGGAAAGCTCTCAGCCTGCTAACAGGAGTCAGCAGTCGTCTGCTCCTGTACCCTCCTGTGTAACACTAGCAGGGTAAGGCTTACCCTGAGCTATGGGAAGGGAAAGCTCTCAGCCTGCTAACAGGAGTCAGCAGTCGTCTGCTCCTGTACCCTCCTGTGTAACACTAGCAGGGTAAGGCTTACCCTGAGCTATGGGAAGGGAAAGCTCTCAGCCAGCTAACAGGAGTCAGCAGTCGTCTGCTCCTGTACCCACCTGTGTAACACTAACAGGGTAAGGCTTACCCTGAGCTATGGGAAGGGAAAGCTCTCAGCCAGCTAACAGGAGTCAGCAGTCGTCTGCTCCTGTACCCACCTGTGTAACACTAGCAGGGTAAGGCTTACCCTGAGCTATGGGAAGGGAAAGCTCTCAGCCTGCTAACAGGAGTCAGCAGTCGTCTGCTCCTGTACCCTCCTGTGTAACACTAGCAGGGTAATGCTTACCCTGAGCTATGGGAAGGGAAAGCTCTCAGCCTGCTAACAGGAGTCAGCAGTCGTCTGCTCCTGTACCCTCCTGTGTAACACTAGCAGGGTAAGGCTTACCCTGAGCTATGGGAAGGGAAAGCTCTCAGCCAGCTAACAGGAGTCAGCAGTCGTCTGCTCCTGTACCCTCCTGTGTAACACTAGCAGGGTAAGGCTTACCCTCAGCTATGGGAAGGGAAAGCTCTCAGCCAGCTAACAGGAGTCAGCAGTCGTCTGCTCCTGTACCCTCCTGTGTAACACTAGCAGGGTAAGGCTTACCCTCAGCTATGGGAAGGGAAAGCTCTCAGCCAGCTAACAGGAGTCAGCAGTCGTCTGCTCCTGTACCCTCCTGTGTAACACTAGCAGGGTAAGGCTTACCCTGAGCTATGGGAAGGTAAAGCTCTCAGCCAGCTAACAGGAGTCAGCAGTCGTCTGCTCCTGTACCCACCTGTGTAACACTAGCAGGGTAAGGCTTACCCTCAGCTATGGGAAGGGAAAGCTCTCAGCCAGCTAACAGGAGTCAGCAGTCGTCTGCTCCTGTACCCACCTGTGTAACACTAACAGGGTAAGGCTTACCCTCAGCGATGGGAAGGGAAAGCTCTCAGCCAGCTAACAGGAGTCAGCAGTCGTCTGCTCCTGTACCCTCCTGTGTAACACTAGCAGGGTAAGGCTTACCCTGAGCTATGGGAAGGGAAAGCTCTCAGCCAGCTAACAGGAGTCAGCAGTCGTCTGCTCCTGTACCCTCCTGTGTAACACTAGCAGGGTAAGGCTTACCCTGAGCTATGGGAAGGGAAAGCTCTCAGCCAGCTAACAGGAGTCAGCAGTCGTCTGCTCCTGTACCCTCCTGTGTAACACTAACAGGGTAAGGCTTGCCATGAGCTATGGGAAGGGAAAGCTCTCAGCCAGCTAACAGGAGTCAACAGTCGTCTGCTCCTGTACCCTCCTGTGTAACACTAGCAGGGTAAGGCTTACCCTGAGCTATGGGAAGGGAAAGCTCTCAGCCAGCTAACAGGAGTCAACAGTCGTCTGCTCCTGTACCCTCCTGTGTAACACTAGCAGGGTAAGGCTTACCCTGAGCTATGGGAAGGAAAGCTCTCAGCCAGCTAACAGGAGTCAGCAGTCGTCTGCTCCTGTACCCTCCTGTGTAACACTAGCAGGGTAAGGCTTACCCTGAGCTATGGGAAGGGAAAGCTCTCAGCAGCTAACAGGAGTCAGCAGTCGTCTGCTCCTGTACCCTCCTGTGTAACACTAGCAGGGTAAGGCTTACCCTGAGCTATGGGAAGGGAAAGCTCTCAGCCTGCTAACAGGAGTCAACAGTCGTCTGCTCCTGTACCCTCCTGTGTAACACTAGCAGGGTAAGGCTTACCCTGAGCTATGGGAAGGGAAAGCTCTCAGCCAGCTAACAGGAGTCAGCAGTCGTCTGCTCCTGTACCCTCCTGTGTAACACTAGCAGGGTAAGGCTTACCCTGAGCTATGGGATGGGAAAGCTCTCAGCCAGCTAACAGGAGTCAGCAGTCGTCTGCTCCTGTACCCTCCTGTGTAACACTAGCAGGGTAAGGCTTACCCTGAGCTATGGGAAGGGAAAGCTCTCAGCCTGCTAACAGGAGTCAACAGTCGTCTGCTCCTGTACCCTCCTGTGTAACACTAGCAGGGTAAGGCTTACCCTGAGCTATGGGAAGGGAAAGCTCTCAGCCAGCTAACAGGAGTCAGCAGTCGTCTGCTCCTGTACCCTCCTGTTTAACACTAGCAGGGTAAGGCTTACCCTGAGCTATGGGAAGGGAAAGCTCTCAGCCTGCTAACAGGAGTCAGCAGTCGTCTGCTCCTGTACCCTCCTGTGTAACACTAGCAGGGTAAGGCTTACCCTGAGCTATGGGAAGGGAAAGCTCTCAGCCTGCTAACAGGAGTCAACAGTCGTCTGCTCCTGTACCCTCCTGTTTAACACTAGCAGGGTAAGGCTTACCCTGAGCTATGGGAAGGGAAAGCTCTCAGCCAGCTAACAGGAGTCAGCAGTCGTCTGCTCCTGTACCCTCCTGTGTAACACTAGCAGGGTAAGGCTTACCCTGAGCTATGGGAAGGGAAAGCTCTCAGCCAGCTAACAGGAGTCAGCAGTCGTCTGCTCCTGTACCCTCCTGTGTAACACTAGCAGGGTAAGGCTTACCCTGAGCTATGGGAAGGGAAAGCTCTCAGCCAGCTAACAGGAGTCAGCAGTCGTCTGCTCCTGTACCCTCCTGTGTAACACTAGTAGGGTAAGGCTTACCATGAGCTATGGGAAGGGAAAGCTCTCAGCCAGCTAACAGGAGTCAGCAGTCGTCTGCTCCTGTACCCTCCTGTGTACCACTAGCAGGGTAAGGCTTACCCTGAGCTATGGGAAGGGAAAGCTCTCAGCCAGCTAACAGGAGTCAGCAGTCGTCTGCTCCTGTACCCTCCTGTGTAACACTAGTAGGGTAAGGCTTACCCTGAGCTATGGGAAGGGAAAGCTCTCAGCCAGCTAACAGGAGTCAGCAGTCGTCTGCTCCTGTACCCTCCTGTGTAACACTAGCAGGGTAAGGCTTACCCTGAGCTATGGGAAGGGAAAGCTCTCAGCCAGCTAACAGGAGTCAGCAGTCGTCTGCTCCTGTACCCTCCTGTGTAACACTAGCAGGGTAAGGCTTACCCTGAGCTATGGGAAGGGAAAGCTCTCAGCCAGCTAACAGGAGTCAGCAGTCGTCTGCTCCTGTACCCTCCTGTGTAACACTTAGGGTAAGGCTTACCCTGAGCTATGGGAAGGGAAAGCTCTCAGCCAGCTAACAGGAGTCAGCAGTCGTCTGCTCCTGTACCCTCCTGTGTAACACTAGTAGGGTAAGGCTTACCATGAGCTATGGGAAGGGAAAGCTCTCAGCCTGCTAACAGGAGTCAGCAGTCGTCTGCTCCTGTACCCACCTGTGTAAAACTAGTAGGGTAAGGCTTACCATGAGCTATGGGAAGGGAAAGCTCTCAGCCAGCTAACAGGAGTCAGCAGTCGTCTGCTCCTGTACCCACCTGTGTAAAACTCGTAGGGTAAGGCGTACCATGAGCTATGGGAAGGGAAAGCTCTCAGCCAGCTAACAGGAGTCAGTCAGTCGTCTGCTCCTGTACCCACCTGTGTAAAAACTAGTAGGGTAAGGCTTACCATGAGCTATGGGAAGGGAAAGCTCTCAGCCTGCTAACAGGAAGTCAGCAGTCGTCTGCTCCTGTACCCACCTGTGTGTAAAACTAGTAGGGTAAGGCTTACCATGAGCTATGGGAAGGGAAAGCTCTCAGCCATCTAACAGGATTCAGCAGTCGTCTGCTCCTGTACCCACCTGTGGTAAAACTAGTAGGGTAAGGCTTACCATGAGCTATTGGAAGGGAAAGCTCTCAGCCAGCTAACAGGAGTCAGCAGTCGTCTGCTCCTGTACCCACCTGTGTAAAACTAATAGGGTAAGGCTTACCATGAGCTATGGGAAGGGAAAGCTCTCAGCCAGCTAACAGGAGTCAGCAGTCGTCTGCTCCTGTACCCACCTGTGTGAAACTAGTAGGGTAAGGCTTACCATGAGCTATGGGAAGGGAAAGCTCTCAGCGAAACTCAGCCATTTAACAGGAGTGAGCAGTCGTCTGCTCCTGTACCCACCTGTGTGTAAAACTAGTAGGGTAAGGCTTACCATGAGCTATGGGAAGGGAAAGCTCTCAGCCTGCTAACAGGAGTCAGCAGTCGTCTGCTCCTTTACCCACCTGTGTAAAACTAGTAGGGTAAGGCTTACCATGAGCTATGGGAAGGGAAAGCTCTCAGCCTGCTAACAGGAGTCAGCAGTCGTCTGCTCCTGTACCCTCCTGTGTGTAAACTAGTAGGGTAAGGCTTACCATGAGCTATGGGAAGGGAAAGCTCTCAGCCTGCTAACAGGAGTCAGCAGTCGTCTGCTCCTGTACCCTCCTGTGTAAAACTAGTAGGGTAAGGCTTACCATGAGCTATGGGAAGGGAAAGCTCTCAGCCTGCTAACAGGAGTCAGCAGTCGTCTGCTCCTGTACCCTCCTGTGTAAAACTAGTAGGGTAAGGCTTACCATGAGCTATGGGAAGGGAAAGCTCTCAGCCAGCTAACAGGAGTCAGCAGTCGTCTGCTCCTGTACCCTCCTGTGTAAAACTAGTAGGGTAAGGCTTACCATGAGCTATGGGAAGGGAAAGCTCTCAGCCAGCTAACAGGAGTCAGCAGTCGTCTGCTCCTGTACCCACCTGTGTAAAACTAGTAGGGTAAGGCTTACCATGAGCTATGGGAAGGGAAAGCTCTCAGCCAGCTAACAGGAGTCAGCAGTCGTCTGCTCCTGTACCCTCCTGTGTAAAACTAGTAGGGTAAGGCTTACCATGAGCTATGGGAAGGGAAAGCTCTCAGCCAGCTAACAGGAGTCAGCAGTCGTCTGCTCCTGTACCCTCCTTGTGTAAACTAGTAGGGTAATGCTTACCATGAGCTATGGGAAGGGAAAGCTCTCAGCCAGCTAACAGGAGTCAGCAGTCGCGTGCTCCTGTACCCTCCTGTGTAAAACTAGTAGGGTAAGGTTTACCATGAGCTATGGGAAGGGAAAGCTCTTAGCCTGCTAACAGGAGTCAGCAGTCGTCTGCTCCTGTACCCTCCTGTGTAAAACTAGTAGGGTAAGGCTTACCATGAGCTATGGGAAGGGAAAGCTCTCAGCCAGCTAACAGGAGTCAGCAGTCGTCTGCTCCTGTACCCTCCTGTGTGTAAAACTAGTAGGGTAAGGCTTACCATGAGCTATGGGAAGGGAAAGCTCTCAGCCTGCTAACAGGAGTCAGCAGTCGTCTGCTCCTGTACCCTCCTGTGTAAAACTAGTAGGGTAAGGCTTACCATGAGCTATGGGAAGGGAAAGCTCTCAGCCTGCTAACAGGAGTCAGCAGTCGTCTGCTCCTGTACCCTCCTGTGTAAAACTAGTAGGTTAAGGCTTACCATGAGCTATGGGAAGGGAAAGCTCTCAGCCATCTAACAGGAGTCCGCAGTCGTCTGCTCCTGTACCACTCCTGTGTAAAACTAGTAGGGTAAGGCTTACCATGAGCTATGGGAAGGGAAAGCTCTCAGCCAGCTAACAGGAGTCAGCAGTCGTCTGCTCCTGTACCCACCTGTGTAAAACTAGTAGGGTAAGGCTTACCATGAGCTATGGGAAGGGAAAGCTCTCAGCCAGCTAACAGGAGTCAGCAGTCGTCTGCTCCTGTACCCTCTGTGTGTAAAACTAGTAGGGGTAAGGCTTACCATGAGCTATGGGAAGGGAAAGCTCTCAGCCTGCTAACAGGAGTCAGCAGTCGTCTGCTCCTGTACCCACCTGTGTAAAACTAGTAGGGTAAGGCTTACCATGAGCTATGGGAATGGAAAGCTCTCAGCCTGCTAACAGGAGTCAGCATCCGTCTGCTCCTGTACCCACCTGTGTAAAACTAGTAGGGTAAGGCTTACCATGATCTATGGGAAGGGGAAAGCTCTCAGCCAGCTAACAGGAGTGAGCAGTCGTCTGCTCCTGTACCCTCCTGTGTAAAAAACTAGTAGGGTAAGGCTTACCATGCGCTATGGGAAGGGAAAGCTCTCAGCCAGCTAACAGGCTCAGTCAGCAGTCGTCTGCTCCTGTACCCCCTGTGTAAACTAGTAGGGTAAGGCTTACCATGAGTATGGGAAGGGAAAGCTTCAGAGCAGCTAACAGGAGTCAGCAGTCGTCTGCTCCTGTACCCTCTGTGTAAAACTTTTCCACATTATAACTAAACGGATTTTTCTTGGGTTTCAATGTTGGATTTTCTGCCGGGATTTATTATTTAATCTTGAGGTAAAATAGTATTTTGATGGAAGGTGGTACTGGGTGGTGGACACTACCACAGGTGGTACTGGGTGGTGGACACTACCACAGGTGGTACTGGGTGGTGGACACTACCACAGGTGGTACTGGGTGGTGGACACTACCACAGGTGGTACTGGGTGGTGGACACTACCACAGGTGGTACTGGGTGGTGGACACTACCACAGGTGGTACTGGGTGGTGGACACTACCACAGGTGGTACTGGGTGGTGGACACTACCACAGGTGGTACTGGGTACTGGACACTACCACAGGTGGTACTGGGTGGTGGACACTACCACAGGTGGTACTGGGTACTGGACACTACCACAGGTGGTACTGGGTGTGGACACTACCACAGGTGGTATGGGTGTGGACACTACCACAGGTGGTACTGGGTGGTGGACACTACCATAGGTGGTACTGGGTGGTGGACACTACCACAGGTGGTACTGGACACTACCACAGGTGGTACTGGGTGGTGGACACTACCACAGGTGGTACTGGGTGGTGGACACTACCACAGGTGGTACTGGGTGGTGGACACTACCACAGGTGGTACTGGGTGGTGGACACTACCACAGGTGGTACTGGGTGGTGGACACTTACCACAGGTGGTACTGGGTGGTGACACTACCACAGGTGGTACTGGGTGGTGGACACTACCACAGGTGGTACTGGGTGGTGAACACTACCACCGGTGGTACTGGGTGGTGGACACTACCACAGGTGGTACTGGGGGGTGGACACTACCACAGGTGGTACTGGGTGGTGGACACTACCACAGGTGGTACTGGGTGGTGGACACTACCACAGGTGGTACTGGGTGGTGGACACTACCACAGGTGGTACTGGGTGGTGGACACTACCACAGGTGGTACTGGGTGGTGGACACTACCACAGGTGGTACTGGGTGGTGGACTACCATAGGTGGTACTGGGTGGTGGGACACTACCACTACTGGGTGGTGGCATAGTTGGTACTGGGTGGTGGACACTACCACAGGTGGTACTGGGTGGTGGACACTACCACAGGTGGTACTGGGTGGTGGACACTACCACAGGTGGTACTGGGTGGTGGACACTACCACAGGTGGTACTGGGTGGTGGACACTACCATAGGTGGTACTGGGTGGTGGACACTACCACAGGTGGTACTGGGTGGTAGACACTACCACAGGTGGTACTGGGTGGTGGACACTACCACAGGTGGTACTGGGTGGTACACTACACACGGTGGTACTGGTGGACACTACCATAGGTGGTACTGGGTGGTGGACACTACCACAGGTGGTACTGGGTGGTGGACACTACCACAGGTGGTACTGGGTGGGTGAACACTACCACAGGTGGTACTGGGTGGTGGACACTACCACAGGTGGTACTGGGTGGTGGACACTACCACAGGTGGTACTGGGTGGTGGACACTACCACAGGTGGTACTGGGTGGTGGACACTACCACAGGTGGTACTGGACACTACCACAGGTGGTACTGGACACTACCACAGGTGGTACTGGGTGGTGGACACTACCACAGGTGGTACTGGGTGGTGGACACTACCACAGGTGGTACACACCACAGGTGGTGGACACTACCACAGGTGGTACTGGGTGGTGGACACTACCATAGGTGGTACTGGGTGGTGGACTACCACAGGTGGTACTGGGTGGTGGACCACCAGGGGTGGTGGACACTACCACAGGTGGTACTGGGTGGTGGACACTACCACAGGTGGTACTGGGTGGTGGACACTACCACAGGTGGTACTGGGTGGTGGAACACTACCACCACAGGTGGTACTGGGTACTACCACAGGTGGTGGTGGACACTACCACAGTGGTACTGGGTGGTGGACACTGGTGGACACTACCACAGGTGGTACTGGGTGGTGGACACTACCACAGGTGGTACTGGGTGGTGGACACTACCACAGGTGGTACTGGTGGTACTGGGTGGACACTACCACAGGTGGTACTGGGTGGTGGACACTACCACAGGTGGTACTGGTTGGTGGACACTACCACAGGTGGTACTGGGTGGTGGACACACTACCACAGGTGGTACTGGGTGGTGGACACTACCACACGTGGTACTGGGTGGAGGACACTACCACAGGTGGTACTGGGTGGTGGACACTACCACAGGTGGTACTGGGTGGTGGACACTGGTGGTACTGGGTGTGGACACTACCACAGGTGGTACTGGGTGGTGGACACTACCACAGGTGGTACTGGGTGGTGGACACTACCACAGGTGGTACTGGGTGGTGGACACTACCACAGGTGGTACTGGGTGGTGGACACTACCACAGGTGGTACTGGGTACTGGACACTACCACAGGTGGTACTGGGTGGTGGACACTACCACAGGTGGTACTGGGTGGTGGACACTACCACAGGTGGTACTGGGTGGTGGACACTACCACAGGTGGTACTGGGTACTGGACACTACCACAGGTGGTACTGGACACTACCACAGGTGGTACTGGGTACTGGACACTACCACAGGTGGTACTGGACACTACCACAGGTGGTACTGGGTGGTGGACACTACCACAGGTGGTACTGGACACTACCACAGGCTCTCACATCTGTGCTAAGTGCTGCCATACCGACTCACTCCTCACTAATGAACTCTTAGCTTGGTATACCAGTTAGTGTAAGGTGAGAATGACCCGTAACGACCCGTAACGACCCGTAACAACTTACTAACGACCACTAACGACTACATAATTACCTCCAATAATCCTCTAAACAATTGTCTAAATGTGAGACAAAAATTGTTATTAGTAACCTGAGGATGGATCCACTTCTCACAAGCGCAGAACCCAGTTCGAATCCCCTTTTGTGTTCTGGAATGTTCTCTGATCTTCCAAATAGAGATTCTGTATAGAGTCGAGCATCAGGCATCGACGTGACCCTTGTACGAAACCTCTACATCTTTCCGCCATTTTCTGAGCCGTTTCAACCGCCTAGGTGGAGGTGGGATGCAGCGGTTTCGTAAGGGTCGGGTTGAGTGGTTGGTGAATCTTGGCCCTTGTTCCCATGAGCAGCGGTAGTGAGACAAGCGGTTGTCAACACCTCAGAGTGACCCTCAGCCACTCACCTCAAGGTAACGCAAGTCTTCTCATTTACTTAACTGTTCTCTCAGGCTGTTGGGTCTGGCGGAATGGTGCAGTTTTGTCCCTGTTTGGTGAGGAAATGTGTTGATTATCCCCTAGACCAGACCCCAGGAGTGCCAGCAGTGCCAGGAGTGCCAGGAGTGCCAGGAGTGCCAGTAATGCCAGGAGTGCCAGTAGTGCCAGGAGTGCCAGGAGTGCCAGTAGTGCCAGGAGTGCCAGTAGTGCCAGTAGTGCCAGGAGTGCCAGGAGTGCCAGGAGTGTCAGTAGTGCCAGGAGTGCCAGGAGTGCCAGTAGTGCCAGGAGTGCCAGCAGTGCCAGGAGTGCCAGGAGTGCCAGTAATGCCAGGAGTGCCAGTAGTGCCAGGAGTGCCAGGAGTGCCAGTAGTGCCAGGAGTGCCAGTAGTGCCAGTAGTGCCAGGAGTGCCAGGAGTGCCAGGAGTGCCAGTAGTGCCAGGAGTGCCAGTAGTGCCAGGAGTGCCAGGAGTGCCAGGAGTGCCAGGAGTGTCAGGAGTGCCAGTAGTGCCAGGAGTGTCAGTAGTGCCAGGAGTGCCAGGAGTGCCAGTAGTGCCAGGAGTGCCAGGAGTGTCAGTAGTGCCAGGAGTGCCAGGAGTGCCAGTAGTGGCAGGAGTGCCAGGAGTGCCAGGAGTGCCAGTAGTGCCAGTAGTGCCAGGAGTGCCAGGAGTGCCAGCAGTGCCAGTAGTGCCACACTGCAGTCTACACTAAGGAAACAAACATAGGAATGTGCCTCAATGCCAACAGTGACTGCCCAGACAGGTACAAGAGGAGTGTTGTTAACGCTTATGTCGACCGTGCTCTCAGCCACAGCTCAGGATGGAAGCAAGTCGACGAAGAACTCTGTAGGGTAAGGCAGGTCCTAGTCACAACGGCTTCTTCCAATGGTTTCGTTGAAGACATCATAAAAGAAGGTGAAACGCTATGCAACCTCTGAAGAGACAACTAACACAACACCTATACCCCCTATTAGACTATTTACAGGAACTTCTTTTCCACAGCCCATAAAACGGGAGGAAAGGTCCTGAAAGATATTGTTAATAGAAACGTTATCCCTACAGACAAAAATCAGAAGATACAACTGACGATTTACTATAAAACCAGAAAAACGGCCAGCCTACTCATGAGAAACTCTCCAGACACAAAGCTGAACGCTTTAAAAGAGACCAACGTCGTCTATGCCTTCAAATGCCCTCTTGGGGACTGTAAGCCTCAAAGAACTCAGTATATAGGCAAGACAACAACATCTCTTTCCAGGCGATTAACGATGCATAAGCAACAGGGCTCCATTAAGGAACATATAATCTCTTCCCACAACCAGACCATCACCAGAGAAATCTTAGCAAACAATACAGAAATCATCGATAGATACAGCGATAGCAGGCGGCTTGACGTCTGCGAGGCACTACACATCAAGAAGTCAACACCAGCAATCAACAGCCAATTATTGCACAACTATATTCTACCCACTTCAAGACACTGCACCAATATAGAAGCATCAAGAAATATGGGCCAATAGGCCCTTTGCAGTTACTTCCATTCTTCCCTTTAACTTACAAAATATTATACCCATTGTTTCGTGTTCTGTCTTATGTTGAAAGTTTGTTTTCACCTCATCCAAAACTGTTGTAACATATCACCTCACCCAAATGCAGGTATATAAGATGAAAGTTGTTTTAATGATAGCGTAGTAAGAACTCTGTTTAGTGTTTGCAAGTTATAGTTGTGTGTGTGTAAACTAAAGTCTTTGAAAATGTAATAAGTTATTACGAATCACGTTCAAGTGTCGCGTCAGACTAAAAAGAAAAATGAATTTTGGAGAACTGATTTTTCAATTACCATCGACAGTGATAAGAACCATAAGAAATATTGAGAAAATTCGTGTTAGAATTATTAATCTTACTTTTTCGGTCATATTTAATAACATATGTTTACAAGAAAGACTGCTATTCTTAGCAATAAACACATACAATTCTTCCTCTACACAAGCAGTATTTTACCACTAAGCCCAGTAGGCTCAGGAACCTGTACATCATTTGATTGATAGTTGAGAGGCGGGACCAAAGAGCCAGAGCTCAACCCCCTCAAGCACAACTAGGGGAGTACCAGACATACACACACACACCTGTATGACCACATACACACACACCTGTATGACCACATACACACACACACACCTGTATGACCACATACACACACACACCTGTATGACCACATACACACACACACCTGTATGACCACATACACACACACACCTGTATGACCACATACACACACACCTGTATGACCACATACACACACACACCTGTATGACCACATACACACACACACCTGTATGACCACATACACACACACACCTGTATGACCACATACACAAACACACCTGTATGACCACATACACACACACACCTGTATGACCACATACACACACACACCTGTATGACCACATACACACACACACCTGTATGACCACATACACACACACACCTGTATGACCACATACACACACACACACCTGTATGACCACATTCACAATGAGAGGAGAAGATGAACCAGCAATGCTTGATTTGATATTTACCCTAAATGAATGGGATATAAGG
>NW_025564396.1:12500-51917 GCF_020424385.1 Procambarus clarkii | reverse complement strand
AAAATTTATTAGAAGCTATCAAAGCAACATCGGCCAGAACCTTGCAACACATCCCTAAAGCAGCCCGCCCCCATGCAGCAGCCAAATTATCTGCCCTCCTGAGAAAGGTCAACGACTCTCCTGGAACGACCCAAGCATGGCAAAACCTCCTAATGTTTGGCAACATATGTCTAGCCACCCCTGCAAGGAGAGACAAAACCTTAGCTGCCCCAGTCATCAAAGCTATAAATGATTTTCCCAGGAAGGACAACCAGGTGCGCCTTCCCACTCGCGCGAGAAACACCCACGGCAGGAAGAGCAACAGTGGCATATTCGAGACATCAAAAATCAGAACATCAGTCACCAAGAAAATAGAAGAAGGAAACACTATTGGCGCAATAAGAGTCATCACCAGTGAGGACTCAATTGCCGACAGAGATGCCGCAACAGCTCAAGCCCTAAGGGAGAAACACCCACCCAGGGCTCCGCGTGAGGACGACATTGTACAGTGGGGGCTACCGGAGCAGAACCTCTCTGGGTGGCTGAATCTGTGGTCCATAAAGCAGCCATGTCCTTCCCTACAGGATCAGCAGGTGGGTTCACAGGACTAAAACCCAACCACCTCAAGCAAATGCTCAACCCTGCACTGGGTGACATTGCAAAGAACCTCTTGGTGGAACTAACCAGATTCAAAAACACATGTCTAGCTGGCAACATACCAGCATCCATAAGACCTATCTTTTTTGGAGCATCTCTCTGTGCTCTAAAGAAAAAGGATGGAGGGATCAGGCCAATAGCTGTGGGCAATTCTCTCCGGCGTCTCGTCGCAAAGGCAGCTGCAAGAACAGTTAGTGATGCAGCGGCCAACATGCTGAAGCCAAAACAGCTCGGGTTTGGCATTCCACAAGGGTGTGAGGCGGAAGCCCTTGCAGCTCGAGCCTTCATCGCCAACATCACAGACGAAAAGGCCCTTATCAAGCTAGATTTCAAAAATGCCTTCAATTTGGTGCGGAGGGATGCTGTACTCTGTGCGGTTCATAGTCATTTCCCTTCCCTCTACCCTTTTGTACATTCATGCTACAGTATGGATCTTAAGCTACTTTTTGGCGAACATAAAATTGATTCGCGAGAAGGCGTCCAACAGGGTGACCCCCTTGCTCCTCTCCTTTTCTACTTAGTCATCAAACAAGTCACAGAGGTCCTGTCCAGCTGGTTCTTGGATGATGGTACCCTAGCTGGTTCCCAAGACTCCCTCCTAGAGGACATCAGAAAAATCAAGGAGCAAGGTGCAGTTTTAGGCCTCACCCTGAACCCTTCTAAATGTGAAATAATATGTTCCAACCAGTGCATCGTAGAGAGAATAGAGGGTCTTCTGCCAAATATCCATAAAACTAAACCTGAAGACAGCACACTCCTAGGAGCTCCCCTGGGGTTGAAAGCCATCGATGAGGTCCTTGATAAGAAAATCGCCGACCTTAAGAGGATGGATGGGAGGATTGAGGATATTGATGCTCATGATGCACTCTACCTGATCACCAGATGTCTGTCCCTCCCCAGGTTAACCTACTTTCTGAGGTGTTCACCGTCTTACAGTAGCCAAAAACTAAGTGAGTATGACCGGTTACTGAAATCAATGCTAGAAAAAGCCCTTAACCTCTCTCTCGATGACCTACAGTGGAAACAAGCCTCTCTTCCCGTAAGACTTGGGGGCCTCGGAGTTCGAACAGCAACGCAAATCGCTGTTCCAGCCTTCCTGTCTTCCTTATCAGCATCCGACGACCTTGTGAAGGAAATTCTACCTGCCCACTTACATCAGCTGGCAGGTGTACATGATCCCAATTTTACACGCTGTGCCACAGAGTGGGCCTCTCGTGCAGGCCAATCACCTCAACCACCATCCCCAAAAGCCCACAAGCAATCCAGCTGGGATGGCCCCATTGTAGACCAAGTTGCTGCAGAGTGCCTGGGTGCTGCAACAACACAACACGACATTGCTCGCCTCACAGCAGTAGCAGCACCACATGCAGGGGATTTCCTGTTAGCAACCCCAATGTCGGCAACTGGCACGCGTCTCACACCACACGCCCTCCGAATTGCTGTGGCCCTCCGCCTTGCTGCCCCAATCCACACCAGATATAGGTGTATTTGCGGCGAGGTGGTGGCTGACAGGTACGGCCACCATGGCCTACTCTGCCAAAGCACAGGGGGATGGCACTCGAGGCACAGTGAAGTTAACGACATCAAGAGGAGCATCACCACAGCTGGATGCCCAGCTGAAAGAGAGCCCCGTTACCTAACGCCCCGTAACTCTGATGCTCTTATTGGTCGCCCGGATGGTATCACAGTGAACCCCTGGAAAAATGGCAAGCAGTTGGTATGGGACTACACGTGCGTATCAACCCTGGCTAACACCTACATTAACCTCAGTGTTGCACAACCAGGTGGCGCTGCCACCCACAGGGAAGCAGCCAAATCCCGTAAGTATAGAGAACTGGATCACCACTACAATTTTGTCCCCATTGCTTCTGAGTCACTTGGCGACTGGGGTAAAAGTGCTACCAGTTTTTTGAAGGAACTGGGTTCTAGGCTCATTGAAACAACAAGGGACCCGAGAGCTGCAAGCTTTCTTTTCCAGCGCCTCAGTGTGGCGATACAGAGGGGAAATGCGCACTGCATCCAGGGTTCCTGCCCGCCATCTGAGGAGCTGGAGGAACTCGACAACCTATGATAACCATCTTTGTAACCCATATGTAACTCCTTTTTTGTAACAAAGTTCAAATAAAGTAAATATATATATGTGTACATACAAAAGAATGGGGGTGGTAGGAGAAGATAATATTAGTGTTCAGTGAGAAACCACAAGGTCTCCTCTGAATACTTTTTATTTTCTTCTCCGAGGCTATGGGTCCCCACATTGGCACCAGAGGTGGTACCCATTTTATATATATATATATATATATATATATATATATATATATATATATATATATATATATATATATATATATATATATATATATATATATATATATATATATATATATATATATATATATATATATATATATATATATATATATATATATATATATATATATATATATATATATATATATATATATATATATATATATATATATATATATATATGTCGTACCTAATAGCCAGAACGCACTTCTCAGCCTACTATTCAAGGCCCGATTTGCCTAATAAGCCAAGTTTTCATGAATTAATGTTTTTTCGTCTACCTAACCTACCTAACCTAACCTAACCTAGCTTTTTTTGGCTACCTAACCTAATCTTACCTATAAATATAGGTTAGGTTAGGTTAGGTAGGGTTGGTTAGGTTCGGTCATATATCTACGTTAATTTTAACTCCAATAAAAAAAAATTGACCTCATACATAGAGAAAAGGGTTGCTTTATCATTTCATAAGAAAAAAATTATAGTAAATATATTAATTCAGGAAAACTTGGCTTATTAGGCAAATCGGGCCTTGAATAGTAGGCTGAGAAGTGAGTTCTGGCTACTAGGTACGACATATATATATATATATATATATATATATATATATATATATATATATATATATATATATATATATATATGTCGTACCTAGTAGCCAGAACTCACTTCTCAGCCTACAATTCAAGGCGCGATTTGCCTAATAAGCCAAGTTTTCCTGAATTAATATATTTACTATAATTTTTTTCTTATGAAATGATAAAGCTACCCTTTTCACTATGTATGAGGTCATTTTTTTTATTGGAGTTAAAATTAACGTAGATATATGACCGAACCTAACCAACCCTACCTAACCTAACCTAACATATATATATAGGTAAGGTTAGGTTAGGTAGCCAAAAAAAGCTAGGTTAGGTTAGGTTAGGTAGGTTAGGTAGACGAAAAACATTAATTCATGAAAACTTGGCTTATTAGGCAAATCGGGCCTTGAATAGTAGGCTGAGAAGTGAGTTCTGGCTACTAGGTACGACATATATATATATCAAGATATATATATATATATATATATATATATATATATATATATATATATATATATATATATATATATATATATATATATATATATATATATATATATATATATAGAAGACCTACAGCTGGTGAAGACACGGGGGGAGTCCATGGGTCTCGTTCTTAACCCCTCCAAGTGCGAAATTATTGCATCTAGTGAAGTAATCATTAGAGCAGTGAAATCAGTTTTACCAGAAGCCTCAGTCGTTAAACCTACCGACAGCACACTACTCGGAGCACCTCTGGGCCACAATGCCATTGCTGCAGTCCTTGACGAAAAGTTTAGAGACCTAAAGAGGATGGAAGAGAGAATTGGGGACTTGGACTCCCACGATGCCCTCTACCTTCTCACAAAGTGCCTTACCTTGCCCAGGCTAACATACTTCTTAAGGTGTGCACCAACTTTTGGCAACCCACTTCTAAATCAATATGATGAGCTCCTCAGGTCAATATTCAGGAAGGCGCTCAACCTAGATTTAGATGACAGTCAGTGGGACCAAGCAACACTACCAGTGAGATTTGGAGGGATAGGCATACGAAAGGCAACTGAGGTAGCACTTCCAGCATTCTTATCCTCATGTACAGCAGCCAACGAATTGGTAGGGCAGATCCTACCAGAGCGTATGAGAGAGACAGCGGGAACTCATGATCAAACGTTCATCGAAGCAGCCAGACAATGGGACACCATTGCACACCCTCAACCCCGACCACAAGTCCCAAAAGACCACAAGCAGGCCCACTGGGATAGCCCCATAATGGAAAAGACTGTCACAGCAATGATTGACAACGCTGATGCTGAAAACAAAGCCCGCCTCCTAGCGGTAACAGCACCCCACACCGGGGATTTTTTATTTGCTGTGCCCAATGCAGCCCTGGGAACTCGCCTCAGTCATGACGCTCTCCGCATTGGAGTTGCCCTTCGCCTTGCCGCCCTCATCCTCACCGAACATAGGTGCATCTGCGGAACTGCGATGGCAGACCAATATGGTCGTCATGGTCTGGTATGTCGTAAATCACAGGGTAAAATCGCAAGACATGAAGAAGTCAACGACATCATCAAGAGGAGCCTCGCCACAGCCCGCTGCCCGGCACAAAGAGAACCACACTTATCCAGACCTAACGACCCTCAGAAGCGCCCTGATGGGGTCACCTTGCTACCTTGGAAGGATGGTAAGCAAGTGGTATGGGACTACACGTGCGCTGCCACACTGGCCAGTACCTACCTCCATTACAGCACACGTGAAAGCGGTGGTGCTGCTTCTTTCAGGGAATCGCAGAAAATTATTAAATACAGAGGTCTAGCACACTGCTACAGCTTTGTTCCGATCGGCTCGGAGACCCTCGGTTCGTGGGGAAAATGTGCATTGAAGTTCCTGAAGGAATTGGGGGACAAATTGATCAGCGCTACAAAAGACCAGAGAGCAAAAAGTTTCTTGTTCCAGCGCCTCAGTGTTGCGATTCAGAGGGGAAATGCCTGTTGCGTCTTGGGCACTAGTCCAACTTCAGAGGAATTCGAAGAAGTGTTTGACTTGCAACAATGATCGAACCCGTCTGTGACATTCATCAATGTTTCCCATTGTTGTGTTTTTCAAGAGATCCATAACCTTTAAGCACCTTTTTGTATTATTATTTTTGTATCAACCCATGTATATCTTGTAACCATCAAATACATAATAAAGCACAAAAAATATTCAAGGAAGGGGTGGTAGGAGAAAAGCACACAGAAATTGTATTGGAGGGGATCTAAATATTCCCTCTAATGCGTTATGCGTGGTTTCCTCCGAGGCTATGGGTCCCCCTTCTTCCAGCTAGAGGTGGTACTCCCTTCCATATTTAAAAAAAAAAAAATATATATATATATATATATATATATATATATATATATATATATATATATATATATATATATATATATATATATATATATATATATATATATATATATATATATATATATATATTATTAAATATGACCGAAAAAGTAAGATTATAATTCTAACACGAATTTTCTCGATATTTCTTATGTTTCTTTTAAGAAACAAATGTTTCTTTCTTTGTTTCTTAAAAGAAACATAAGAATTATTGAGAAAATTAGTGTTAGAATTATTAATCTTACTTTTTCGGTCATATTTAATAATATATGTCTACAGGAAAGACTGCTACCTAAATATACTAATGTATATGTGTATATATATATATATATAAATATATATATATATATATATATATATATATATATATATATATATATATATATATATATATATAATATATATATATATATATATATATATATATATATATATATGACAGGTACGGCCACCATGGCCTTGGCTGACAGGTATTTTCTTCTTCGAGGATGTGGGTCCCTTTAATTAAACC
Organism: Procambarus clarkii; assembly: GCF_020424385.1. Taxonomy (NCBI): domain Eukaryota; kingdom Metazoa; phylum Arthropoda; class Malacostraca; order Decapoda; family Cambaridae; genus Procambarus; species Procambarus clarkii. Next base: position 45,518 of record NW_025564396.1, on the reverse strand, counting down.
AGTGGTGGTACCCCCTATATATATATATATATATATATATATATATATATATATATATATATATATATATATATATATATATATATATATATATATATATATATATATATATATATATATATATGTCGTACCTAGTAGCCAGAACGCACTTCTCAGCCTACTATGCAAGGCCCGATTTGCCTAATAAGCCAAGTTTTCATGAATTAATTGTTTTTCGACTACCTAACCTACCTAACCTAACCTAACCTAACTTTTTCGGCTACCTAACCAAACCTAACCTATAAAGATAGGTTAGGTTAGGTTAGGTAGGGTTGGTTAGGTTCGGTCATATATCTACGTTAATTTTAACTCCAATAAAAAAAACTGACCTCATACATAATGAAATGGGTAGCTTTATCATTTCATAAGAAAAAAATTAGAGAAAATATGATAATTCAGGAAAACTTGGCATATTTGGCAAATCGGGCCTTGCATAGTAGGCCAAAAAGTGCGTTCTGGCTACTAGGTACGACATATATATATATATATATATATATATATATATATATATATATATATATATATATATATATATACATATATATATATATATATATATATATATATATTATATATATATATATATATATATATATATATATATATATATATATGTCGTACCTAGTAGCCAGAACGCACTTTTCAGCCTACTATGCAAGGCCCGATTTGCCTAATAAGCCAAGTTTTCATGAATTAATTGTTTTTCGACTACCTAACCTACCTAACCAAACCTAACCTAACTTTTTCGGCTACCTAACCTAACCTAACCTATAAAGAGAGGTTAGGTTAGGTTAGGTTAGGTAGGGTTGGTTAGGTTTGGTCATATATCTACGTTAATTTTAACTCCAATAAAAAAAATTGACCTCATACATAATGAAATGGGTAGCTTTATTATTTCATAAGAAAAAAATTAGAGAAAATATATTAATTCAGGAAAACTTGGCTTATTAGGCAAATCGGGCCTTGCATAGTAGGCTGAGAAGTGCGTTCTGGCTACTAGGTACGACATATATATATATATATATATATATATATATATATATATATATATATATATATATATATATATATATATATATATATATATATATATATATATATTATTAAATATGACCGAAAAAGTAAGATTAATAATTCTAACACGAATTTTCTCAATCTTTCGTACATTACGCTTCACTGTTGGAGGTAAATAAAAAATCACTTCTCCAAAATTCATTTTTATTTCTAGTCTGACGCGACACGGGCGCGTTTCGTAAAACTTATTACATTTTCAAAGACTTCACAAATACACAACTGATTAGAACTTACGTATCTCTGATTTTATATCTACATTCGAGTGAGGTGGGAGGGGTGATGTGGCATTAACACAAGACAGAACAAGAGGGAATATTAATAGGGTATTAAAAGTATCAACACAAGACAGAACAGAAACAATGGGTATTGAATAGAAGTGTTTGTAGAAAGCCTATTGGTCCATATTTCTTGATGCTTCTATATTGGAGCGGAGTCTTGAGGTGGGTAGAATATAGTTGTGCAATAATTGGCTGTTGATTGCTGGTGTTGACTTCTTGATGTGTAGTGCCTCGCAAACGTCAAGCCGCCTGCTATCGCTGTATCTATCGATGATTTCTGTGTTGTTTACTAGGATTTCTCTGGCGATGGTTTGGTTATGGGAAGAGATTATATGTTCCTTAATGGAGCCTTGTTGCTTATGCATCGTTAAACGCCTAGAAAGAGATGTTGTTGTCTTGCCTATATACTGGTTTTTTTGGAGCTTACAGTCCCCAAGTGGGCATTTGAAGGCATAGACGACGTTAGTCTCTTTTAAAGCGTTCTGTTTTGTGTCTGGAGAGTTTCTCATGAGTAGGCTAGCCGTTTTTCTGGTTTTATAGTAAATCGTCAGTTGTATCCTCTGATTTTTGTCTGTAGGGATAACGTTTCTATTAACAATATCTTTCAGGACCCTTTCCTCCGTTTTATGAGCTGTGGAAAAGAAGTTCCTGTAAAATAGTCTAATAGGGGGTATAGGTGTTGTGTTAGTTGTCTCTTCAGAGGTTGCATGGCTTTTCACTTTCCTTCTTATGATGTCTTCGATGAAACCATTGGAGAAGCCGTTATTGACTAGGACCTGCCTTACCCTACATATATATATATATATATATATATATATATATATATATATATATATATATATATATATCACTAAGAACTCTTTGACCCGGCCAGGATTCGAACCCATGCCGTCCAGGATCACCCCTAAACGTACACAGTACCGTGACCACAGCACCAATGATCGTCTATAAGGATTAGTCAGTCTTGGCGCTTATTAACTAAGCTCCCTGACTGACCAAACCCCAACGACACTCATGGATCCATTTGGGTACAGTTTTTCCTCAAATTCTGGCGCATGCACGGGCCGCACTGAGTCTAACATGTGTGAGAAAGCTGCATGAACGCGCAAGCCATATATCACTAAGAACTCTTTGACCCGGCAAGGATTCGAACCCATGCCGTCCAGGATCACACCTAAACGTACACAGCACCGTGACCACCGTACCAATGATCATGGTGCGGTGGTCACGGTACAGTGTACGTTTAGGGGTGATCCTGGACGGCATGGGATTCGAATCCTGGCTGGGTCAAAGAGTTCTCAGTGATATATATATATATATATATATATATATATATATATATATATATATATATATATATATATATATATATATATATATATATATATATATATATATATATATATATATATATATATATATATATCTTTAGTACAAGCTTGAGATCAAGCTTATACATGTGCCCATCAGGGCTCAAGAAGGGTGCCTCTTTAGTACAAACAACGGGCCGCAGGGATAAGAGCCTCGATGGACGTAGAATCACTGTTTACCAACGTACCAGTGGATGAAACAATCGGGATGATAGCGGACAGAGTGTATCGTGATCCAGCCTGTACTCCTCTTGACATACCCGAAAACATTCTAAGGAAACTACTCCAAGCTTGTACTAAAGAGACACCCTTCTTGAGCCCGGATGGGCACATGTATAAGCAAGTAGATGGGGTCGCCATGGGTTCTCCCCTAGGTGTCCTGTTTGCGAACTTCTACATGGGTACCATCGAACAGAAGGTCTTAGTTGGCATGAACTTGAAGCCTGCCATATACTGCAGATATGTTGACGACATTTTTGCACAGGTACCTGATGTTAGACATCTGCAGGAGCTGAAGGAGGCATTTGAGCGGAATTCTGTGTGGCGTTTCACTTATTAGATGGAGAAGGATGGGAAGCTGACCTTTCTGGATGTAACAGTCATGGAAAGGAGCGGAGGTTTCCACACTGCAGTCTACACTAAGGAAACAAACATAGGCATGTGCCTCAATGCCAACAGTGACTGCCCAGACAGGTACAAGAGGAGTGTTGTTAACGCTTATGTCGACCGTGTTCTCAGCCACAGCTCAGGATGGAAGCAAGTCGATGAAGAACTCTGTAGGGTAAGGCAGGTCCTAGTCAACAACGGCTTCTCCAATGAGTTCGTTGAAGACATCATAAAAAGGAAGGTGAAACGCCATGCAACCTCTGAAGAGTCAACACAATACCTGTACCCCCTGGTAGACTATTTTACAGGAACTTCTTTTCCACAGCTCATAAAACGGAGGAAGGGGTCCTGAAAGATATTATTAATAGGAACGTTATTCCTACAGACAATAATCAGAAGATACAATTGACCATTTACTATAAAACTAGAAAAACGGCCAGCCTACTCATGAAAAACTCTCTAGACACAAAGCAGAATGCCTTAAAAGAGACCAACGTCGTCTATGCCTTCAAATGTCCGCTTGGGGACTGTAAGCCCCAAAGAACTCAGTATATAGGCAAGATAACAACATCTCTTTCCAGGCGATTAACATTGCATAAGAAACAGGGCTCCATTAAGGAACATAAAATCTCTTCCCACAACCAGACCATCACCAGAGAAGTCTTAACAAACAACACAGAAATCATCGATAGATACAGCGATAGCAGACGGCTTGACATCTGCGAGGCACTACACATTAAGAAGTCAACACCAGCAATCAACAGCCAATCTACAGGACGCCTTAATCAATGGTCCAGCGGATTAAGGCGTCCTGTAGATACCAGATGTGTTGCTCCTGGGAGAATGGGTTCGAGTCACTTCTGGGGTGTGAGTTTTCAGTCGTCATATATATATATATATATAATATAATATATAAATTACCTGTCGGTGTCACATGTCAGTATGTATCACGTGTATCAGTATGTATAATCTGTCAGGCTGTATAACCTTGGTTTGACCTGTTAATATGTATCTCTATCACACCCTCATTCCTCTCTCTCTCTCTCTCTCTCTCTATCTCTCTCTCTCTATCTCTCTCTCTCTCTCTCTCTCTCTCTCTCTCTCTCTCTCTCTCTCTCTCTCTCTCTCTCTCTCTCTCTCTCTCTCTCTCCCACAACATTTAATAATATAAAAATTAACAAAAAATGCTGAAAAATAACAGTAAAATAAAACCGATTTCCAATTGGCAGTTGATCATTGAGCCAGTGGGAGGGAGGCTCGTCACGGGAGAGTGCTGGGGGATGGGAGGGACGGGGAAGAGGGTTGGTGGTAGACCTGGGGGTAATGTTCACTCCTTAAAAGTTATGTATTTCTCCTTCTATGGGTAAAGTATGCACCATAGAAAATTCTCGTTATTTTTTCCGATATAAGTTGATATGTAATGCATTACAGTACCGTTGTATCTTGAGGTTATCTTGAGATGATTTCGGGGCTTTAGTGTCCCCTGCGGCCCGGTCCTCGACCAGGCCTCCACCCCCCAGGAAGCAGCCCGTGACAGCTGACTAACTCCCTGGTGCCTATTTACTGCTAAGTAACAGGTGCATCAGGGTGAAAGAAACTCTGTCCATTGTTTCTCGCCGGCGCCCGGGATCGAACCCGGGACCACAGGATCACGCTTCCAGTGTTCTGTCCGTTCAGCCGCCGGCTCCCCCCCCAAAAAAACGTAAAGACATAATTAGTTTGAAATGTTTTGTTTCCAATTTGGTCAGACGGTTGGTGGCAGACTGCCCAAATCATCGTGGGGGTCAATATGAGACCACACCAAGCTGTTCTCTCTTGAACTGTGGCGACCCGGCCCATGTTGGGCACATACCCAATATGAAGTTACAAAAAATGGGTGAAGCAGTCCCCTAAAGAGTTTGTCCTCCAACCTCGGACAAATAGACAATCAGATCTTCTAAGTTATAGATATAAAAGTGCTGATGGATCTCTTAGCCAAACCACTTGGGCTGGACGGTAGAGCGACGGTCTCGCTTCATGCAGGTTCAATCCCGACCGTCCAAGTGGTTGGGCCCCAATCGCTTCCCACCCGTCCCTTCCCAAACCCTTATCCTGACTCCTTCTCAGTGCTATACTGTCGTAATGGCTTGGCGCTTTTCCTTGAAATCTCCTCCAGGAGGATCCCTTAAAGTACTTAATTAACATAATATAACTAAAAAGGGTAAAAATACAATTTGCTAATGGTGTATAACCCAAAATATGGTAAACAATTGACCAAAATGTATCCGTGATATAAGCAGCACTCCTGCGCCCACAACTCAACACCAACCTGTCACGTGATGGTGGGATAAGCAAAGATTATGGAACATTGAGATAATTCCAACAAATTTAAGATCCTTGCGTTTCACGAACCTGCTAATCTTAACAAAGCTGAGGTCCATAAGCCTCCTAATTCGGGGAAAATAATTGACCAATCACACGTCAGACCACAGCTCTAATCAGCTCACCATGTATTGCTAATGTATTATTCTCATCTCACCTATTGTATTATCATCATCTCACCTAATGTAAGGCACATATTTACAGCCTGTCCTATACGTGTTACATAGCCCGTACTACATGGACATTTCGTCCTGAGTAGCTAAATCTAAGTCAACAACAACTATACATGTACTATCGGCCTTAAGATAAGACTATCCGTTCTTACGACTTGATAAACGTCAAATTTGCAGCGTTTCTGTAGCCAGACACGAACTATGCTGGAGAACCCGCCTAAATCTATCGAGGACGATGCTCATTAGTCCGAGGAAGCGTTAATATTGAGGTGCTTTTGGTTTCCTTGAAGCACCGATATTTAGACGCTGTGGCTGATAACATCAAAAATCGTAGTGCATTAAGTGTGAGGACAGGTTGAAGGAAAGCATGTTATAATTATGTTTGATGTGGGGCTTAAGGCCAATCATCTGAAGGGGTTATTATGGCCCATCATGATTTAGAGGGTCATTATGACCTATCAATCTCTGGAGGATTATTAAGGCATATCATCCCCTGGAGGGTATAAAGGTCTATCAACGTCTGGAGGGATATTAAGGCCTATCATCTCCTGCAGGGTTTTTAAAGTCTATCAACCTCTGGAGAGATATTATGAGTTATCATCAAACCGGCAAGTATACTTTAGTATATGTAAGTTGAGGACTGAAGTATACTGACGGAGTATATACACAGAGAAGCTCAACACGCCCTCGGTGGAGATCATGCCAAGATCCTGGTCGGGCTTCAGTGGAAGCCTCAGGAAACCCTCCTGTGTTCAGTAGAACTCCAGGTTGCAATCCTTATACCATGTCGTGGCCTACTTGACTATAGGGCGTGGGAACACCCACCGCATAGGTTCGATCCCTCATCACGGCTCCTACGGATGTTATTATTATTTTTTGAATAAACTCACAAAGGCCGTGTTTTAGGGTTCGAACCCTGTGGATGTGTTCATTTGATATATAACGTTATTGTGATTTCAGTATGTATTATTATTATTATTATTATTATTATTATTATTATTATTATTATTATTATTATTATTATTATTATTATTACGATGCAGCATTCAGTTCATTTGGTCAATTGTTTACATCCCAGACGCTGGGAGATGATACAGAGTGCGGTAGAGCAAATCGCAGCGCAAGAACGTGATATCACAGAGCGATATCATAGAGTAATATCATAGAGTGCTGGTGGTCGTGGAGCGGCTAACAGCAAATCTGCATATCTAATTCCCAGCCATCAGCTGAACCAGAGACCAATCACAGCGCCGGACACGAAGCAAATGACCTCAATCTTGTAGGCACTGTCAAAGTCACTATTACCGAGGCCTAAATTACAACCACAGTGAAGCCTGTTTTGACGTACGAATCTAACCTAACCTAACCCCATGCAGGTCAATGTATACGAAATGTTAATATTACGGTGTTTCAATTTTAACTAATACGTCGCATTTTAACCGTTTTGGTCTTTTCCGTAAAAAATTGGTACGGAGGTCACACTATCTCAAGAGGGTAGCTCACGACGCTGCAAGTGAGGTCAAAGGTTAACCTAAACCCTCTTTCTACTCTATATTCTGAGGGATACAGTTGATATTTCTTTTACTAATCTCTTGAATGTCTTTATAAAGCTCTTAATATTCACCTCGATGGACTTGTAATACGTTAGGTGCGTCTAGGGAATGGACTTGCAGTAAGTAAAAGTACCACTTGAAAATGGACTTGAAGTAAACAAAGTACCAGTAGCGAATGGACTTGAGGTAAACAAAGTATCACTAGGGAACGGCCTTGAGGTAAACAAAATATCACTAGTGATACTTACCTCAGGACTTGAGGTAAACCAAATACTAGTGAATGGCTTTGAGGTAAACCAAGTACTAGTGAATGGCCTTGCGGCAAACAAAGCACCACTAGTAAAGGAACGCGACGTAAATAAAGTACCACTAAGAAATAACAAATCAAACTAAACCAAACATAACTGGAATGTTGGTGTGTAAACTCCCGGACGACGAGCCTACTCCTCCTGAACTGCTTCATGTACAAACATCACATAAACAAGACCCGTTGCCTCTGGAAATTAATTACACTAGCAGGCGACGAGTCACAATAACGTGGCTGAAGTATGTTGACCAGACCACACACTAGAAAGTGAAGGGACGACAACGTTTCGGTCCGTCCTGGACCATTCTCAAGTCGATTGGCTTCGTGCTCAATCGTGAATCGACTTGAGAATGGTCCAGGACGGACCGAAACGTCGTCGTCCTTTCAATTTCTAGTGTTAATTACACGAGGGCAATAAAGATCGGACTAAAGGCACGCGTTGTTTCCCTGACGCAGCGCCGGGCTTATAATTTGAGCTAATGGGAGAGAGCGACCAACGAGGCGGTCTTCCCCTCTAGCACGGGAAGCATCGGACCACAAACCGGCTTAAACGCGGAGACAACGGCGCGCCGGAGGGACGTATAGTGTGTGAAGGGGAACTCGAAACGTTCTTGCTACTGAAAGGTTATAGTATTGTTATGGGTGTGTGTGCGCGCATGCGTGTTTTTTTGGCAGGTGTGTGTGCGCGCGTGCGTGTTTTTTGCAGGTGTGTACGCATGGATGTTTACTGGTGTATGCATGCGTGTTTCTCTAGGTGGTTCTGCAGGTTTGTACGCGTGCGTGTTTCTGCAGGTGTACGTGCGCATGCGTATTTATTCAAGTGTGTGCTCAACTAGACGTTATCTCATATAAATGCACTTTTCTATTTTCATTTTCTACCACAGACTTGGGATTATACATTTACAATGCCAACCAGCATATATCCATTTTCTTCTGCCCTCCAGGGACAGGATCAGTCATCTGTTATTCATGTCGTTCAGATATGACCAAACCACATATCAAATAATGAAGAGACGACGACGTTTCGGTCCGTTCTGATAGTGGTCCAGGACGGACCGAAACGTCGTCGTCCCTTCATCTTCTGATGTGTGGTCTGGTCACCTATTGTGACTCGTCGTCTGCATAAAATTCAATGAATTAATGATCAGTCAACTTCAGAAGGTGATTGCAGTGCTTTTTAGAATGCTATCTTGAGGTTATCTTGAGATGATTTCGGGGCTTTAGTGTCCCCGCGGTCCGGTCCTCGACCAGGCCTCCACCCCCAGGAAGCAGCCCGTGACAGCTGACTAACTCCCAGGTACCTATTTACTGCTAGGTAACAGGGGCATTCAGGGTGAAAGAAACTTTGCCCATTTGTTTCTGCCTCGTGCGGGAATCGAACCCGCGCCACAGAATTACGAGTCCTGCGCGCTATCCACCAGGCTACGAGGCCCTAGTCTAGTCCTAGTCCTAGTGCTAGTCTAATTTACGTACGTAAATACATACATTTACGTCTTTCCTACATAAACAGTGCTCAAGGTATGTTCTTTTATACATTATGTGATTAATGTGCGTTTACAAAGGTGAAATGTAATTCTGATCAGATTACATATTACACACACACACATTAGTTTAGAGCTTAATAACACTTAATAATAGTGTTATTAAGCTCTAAAATAATGAAAGTGATTAAGATGCTTTTACATGCTCAATTTATAGTTACATCACATATATTACATAACTGATGCATTACATAGTCAATCTTGGGTACAAGTCCAGTATATCATCAAGTGTTCCATTACTCAGGTAATATTTACAGAGTATACTCAGGTAATATTTACAGAGTGTACTCAGGTAATATTTACAGAGTGTACTCAGGTAATATTTACAGAGTGTACTCAGGTAATATTTACAGAGTATACTCAGGTAATATTTACAGAGTATACTCAGGTAATATTTACAGAGTATACTCAGGTAATACTTACAGTTCAGCCTATCTTAACTCAGGGGTGCGAAAGTCAGTCAGTGTGGGACATTCTACAATAATAAGTGTCAAGGAAATGCATGTTTTCTTTTTCCAAAGTTGACACACGGTGTATTCGGCACTTTCATAAAGTTGACACACGGTGTATTAGACACTTTCACAAAGTTGACACACGGTGTATTAGACACTTTCACAAAGTTGACACATGGTGTATTAGACACTTTCACAAAGTTGACACACGGTGTATTAGACACTTTCACAAAGTTGACACATGGTGTATTAGACACTTTCACAAAGTTGACACATGGTGTATTAGACACTTTCACAAAGTTGACACATGGTGTATTAGACACTTTCACAAAGTTGACACACGGTGTATTCGACACTTTCATAAAGTTGACATACGGTGTATTAGACACTTTCACAAAGTTGACACACGGTGTATTAGACACTTTCACAAAGTTGACACATGGTGTATTAGACACTTTCACAAAGTTGACGCATGGTGTATTAGACACTTTCACAAAGTTGACACACGGTGTATTAGACACTTTCACAAAGTTGACACATGGTGTATTAGACACTTTCACAAAGTTGACACATGGTGTATTAGACACTTTCATAAAGTTGACACATGGTGTATTCGACATTTGAGTTTTGAGAACGCTGCCAGATACGTCTTTATCTCGCCACTTTAACATCACATGGCCGAGGTCCTGGTCTTTTAGTTTCATTTATAAATGTCACCTCGCGGTATTCATGATAATGTTTAATGCTACAGCCTTCAGGTCTTTGTGAATTTGTTAGGCCAGTAAGATTTTCATCCGACCTTTGTTTAAGTATTCTGTCACTGCTAATGTAACAACCATGATAATTTCTACTACTGTCTATTAAAAGCAATCCTTGCAAGAATGCCAACAATATCATGCTTCGAGATGCCAACATGTGATGGTATTCCAAAGGAATTTCATTTCAAATATGTTTTCTTTAGTAGTTATAAAACATTAATTTCAATATCACTGACTATTTTCTGAATGTTACCACTATGTGCTGTCAATGGCAGGAGTGCACTCTGCGAGGCTGATAGTTCCACTGCCTCTGTCTTTGAAACATTCAGTGGTAAGGTATATGATGAACTCTGCTTCTAGCCTCGTGTTTTCGATCATAATTTAATGCAGTAACTCGGTTCCCACGTGTGTGTGTGTTGGGGGGAGGGGAGGGTGAGTGAAGGGGAGGGTGAGTGAAGGGCAGGGTGAGTGAAGGGCAGGGTGAGTGAAGGGCAGGGTGAGTGAAGGGGAGGTTGAGTGAAGGGGAGGGTGAGTGAAGGGGAGGTTGAGTGAAGGGGAGGGTGAGTGAAGGGGAGGTTGAGTGAAGGGGAGGGTGAGTGTGTAACGACCGCTTACCCTGTCGTAATGACCGCGGCCTCTATTGTAATAACCCAATGTTCCCCAGTATTAATCCTGTTATCTTGTGATCTCTCATAATCGTAATATACGCTCTCTGTTGTAATTCTCCGTCTCTCTTCACTCAATACCCCAGCTTAACGCTGTTACAGTCCAGCATGACCCCTCACTGGACTGCCACGTATGTAAGAGGAATATTAAATGAGGAAGATACACCAAGGACAAGGGTTATTAGTTAAAAGAAACAATAACAAAACACATTTACACTGCCACCACCTTCCTGACCAACCATACCTGAATGTGTCAATCACCGATCCCCCAGGAAGGCAAGGAATCAGTAATCCTGGGACTCCGGGTAATATGAATTTCAGTAATAAATTTTGGAAAATTAGTTTGTGTAATTTACGTTACTAATTTAAATCCAAGGGCAACTTTAGTATCGATTTATTGTTAGGAGAACCTGGGGGGCTTCCAATACAACACCTCAAAAATGACAAAGTAGCAAAATATATCAAAGGGGAGTTAGTGAATACCACTGGACAAGCTATACAATTTATTTTATGAAACGTAAATTAAGACAATTTGAACACATCACCTATTCTATTTCCCTAGAGGCACAATGGATATTTACCGAGGACACGAAACTCAAGTGCTACTCTACCTTAAATACCCGCACTACGGCCACGATGTTGATGGCTGCCCTCAGCCCCGAGGATACGGGCTTGCGGCCCTGTTCCTAATACACTCCCAAGACACACTGATCAAATTTAGTTTTTCCAACCTATTGCTGGGAAGGATTACTCCTCCCACCATCTACTACAGCCCCAGGGCTCCACCCATTATTTTGGCAATGGCCAACCATTTAACACGTAGGCCTGAGGTCTGGCTCTCTAGGTCCAATAAGGACTTGGCCCTTATCTCAGGCCAATCACCTTCACTGATCTGTCGTGGAAAGCTACATGAATTTCTGAAGATTGAGTCAGCTCTCCCCAGCTAAAGAGAAGAGGGACAAGGCGCGTCTATGGAGCCCAGGCACCTGCGAGCAATGTTTACAAAACTGATAATTTATGTTCAAGCCTGTCTCCTCTAAGATAGGAGTAGGGACATTTGACTCTGCCTGGTATGGGGCAGGCCGCTGCTGAGAGGGACAGAGAGGGATGAGAGGGGGTGGAGAGGGAAATATCTGAGTGGGGAATTGAGTGGGAGAAGCCAAGGTATCCACGACCACCCTACCCTCAGGTCAACCTCTTGACCCTGACAAATGGGCGACAGGGGGGGGGGAAGAGGAGGAGACGAATGACGGCCAAGGGGAGGGGAGAAGGAAGGAGGGGAGAGGGAGAAGGAAAGGAGGGGAGAAGGGGAGGGAAAAGAGGGGAGAAGGGAGAACCAATGATCTGAGCCCCAGATCATTACAAGTGAAGGGGAGGTAGAGTGAAGGGGAGGGTGAGTGAAGGGCAGGGTGAGTGAAGGGGAGGTTGAGTGAAGGGCAGGGTGAGTGAAGGGGAGGGTGAGTGAAGGGCAGGGTGAGTGAAGGGGAGGGTGAGTGAAGGGGAGGGTGAGTGAAGGGGAGGGTGAGTGAAGGGGAGGGTGAGTGAAGGGGAGGGTGAGTGAAGGGCAGGGTGAGTGAAGGGGAGGGTGAGTGAAGGGGAGGGTGAGTGAAGGGGAGGGTGAGTGAAGGGGAGGTTGAGTGAAGGGGAGGGTGAGTGAAGGGGAGGGTGAGTGAAGAGCAGGGTGAGTGAAGGGCAGGGTGAGTGAAGGGGAGGGTGAGTGAAGGGGAAGGTGAGTGAAGGGGAGGGTGAGTGAAGGGGAGGGTGAGTGAAGGGGAGGGTGAGTGAAGGGGAAGGTGAGTGAAGGGCAGGGTGAGTGAAGGGCAGGGTGAGTGAAGGGGAGGGTGAGTGAAGGGGAGGGTGAGTGAAGGGGAGGGGTGAGAGAAGGGTAGGGTGAGTGAAGGGGAGGGTGAGTGAAGGGGAGGGTGAGTGAAGGGGAGGGTGAGTGAAGGGGTGTGTGTGTGTTAGATTATTTGTGCCTGCAGGATTGAGCTGTTAGCGTTTGGACTCCGCCTTCCTAACTGTCGGTTCTCTAATGTCCTGACCCCAGAGCTGTCTACCCTCTCCCCAGGAACTGTTTACTGCTGTCAGAACCGTAAGGTGAAAGAAACCTTGCCCATATGTTTGTCCCTGGCGCCGGGAATCAAACCCCGGACCTTAGGATTACGTGTACAGCGTGTTGTCCCCTCAGCCGCCAGCCCCCTAGCTGTGTGTGTGTGTGTGTGTGTGTGTGTGTGTGTGTGTGTGTGTGTGTGTGTGTGTGTGTGTGTGTGTGTGTGTGTGTGTGTGTGTGTGTGTTTACTATTTGTCCCTGCAGACTTGAGCAAGCACAAAAAGCGTGGCTCTTGGATCCCGTTATTTCTAACCAATCAGTTTTTTCCTCTATTATGTCTAGTACACGTATTTCTCTCTAAAAGACACACACACACACACACACACACACACACACACACACACACACACACACACACACACACACACACACACACACACACACACACACACACACACACACACACACATACACACACATATCAACTACAAACTTCTCAGGGGAATTGACAGGGTGGACAAAGACAAACTCTTCAGCACGGGTGGGACACGAACAAGGGGACACAGGTGGAAACTTAGTACCCAGATGAGCCATAGAGACGTTAGAAAGAATTTTTTCAGTGTCAGAGTAGTTAGTAAATAGAATGCACTAGGAAGTGATGTGGTGGAGGCTGACTCCATACACAGTTTCAAATGTAGATTTGATAGAGCCCAGTAGGCTCAGGAATCTGTACACCAGTTGATTGACAGTTGAGAGGCGGGACCATAGAGCCAAAGCTCAAGCCCCGCAAGCGCAATTAGGTGAGTACACTCACACATAGCTCCACCCCAGTCGTGAACACATATTTTCTTTCCCATCCCACCAATGAAGCAGCCACTTAAGAGGGTTCTCCAGGGTGCAAACTTACCCAAGAATCCCGTCAAGTTTGAGAACCAGGTAACTTGGTAACTTAGGGAGGCCATCAGAGAAATATCGGTGAAGTCATTGCTGACTCCAATACCCCATTACGGAAGCACCGTAAATCCCCACCCCCGCGGGTACACAAGTAATTGCTTAATTATTCTCAGTATATGCGGTGCTGTGGCGCCCAGGCTGTGGATGAGCCCGGTAGGCTTGTGGGTGGGCCAGAATAGTGTTTATTATTGTAATTATTATTATTACAGTGTGTACTCACCTAGTTGTGTTTGCGGGGGTTGAGCTCTGGCTCTTTGGTCCCGCCTCTCAACCGTCAATCAACAGGTGTACAGATTCCTGAGCCTATCGGGCTCTGTCATATCTACACTTGAAACTGTGTATGGAGTCAGCCTCCACCACATCACTTCCTAATGCATTCCATTTGTCAACCACTCTGACACTAAAAAAGTTCTTTCTAATATCTCTGTGGCTCATTTGGGCACTCAGTTTCCACCTGTGTCCCCTAGTACGTGTGCCCCTTGTGTTAAATAGACTGTCTTTATCTACCCTATCAATCCCCTTCAGAATCTTGAATGTGGTGATCATGTCCCCCCTAACTCTTCTGTCTTCCAGCGAAGTGAGGTTTAATTCCCGTAGTCTCTCCTCGTAGCTCATACCTCTCAGCTCGGGTACTAGTCTGGTGGCAAACCTTTGAACCTTTTCCAGTTTAGTCTCATCCTTGACTAGATATGGACTCCATGCTGGGGCTGCATACTCCAGGATTGGCCTGACATATGTGGTATACAAAGTTCTGAATGATTCTTTACACAAGTTTCTGAATGCCGTTCGTATGTTGGCCAGCCTGGCATATGCCGCTGATGTTATCCGCTTGATATGTGCTGCAGGAGACAGGTCTGGCGTGATATCAACCCCCAAGTCTTTTTCCTTCTCTGACTCCTGAAGAATTTCCTCTCCCAAATGATACCTTGTATCTGGCCTCCTGCTCCCTACACCTATCTTCATTACATTACATTTGGTTGGGTTAAACTCTAACAACCATTTGTTCGACCATTCCTTCAGCTTGTCTAGGTCTTCTTGAAGCCTCAAACAGTCCTCTTCTGTTTTAATCCTCTCATAATTTTAGCATCGTCCGTGTGTGTGTGTGTGTGTGTGTGTGTGTGTGTGTGTGTGTGTGTGTGTGTGTGTGTGTGTGTGTGTGTGTGTGTGTGTGTGTGTGTGTGTGTGTGTGTGTGTGTGTGTGTGTGTGTGTGTGTGTGCACTAACCTAACATTTGCATGTATGACCGAGCGAGAGTTGTCTCTCCTTTCAAACATTTTGCAAGTTTAATCCAATGACTCACTTCTCTCCTCTTATCACATTTACTTCAACAAATGTTTATCGAGTTAACTTGAGCCAATTGTTTGTCTAACTCGTTCTACTTGTTGACAGCTCCAACAATGAGGAGGTTCTAACACATCTGTGATTCCTCTGTGTTTATAGTTTCCATCCATACCTCCTCGTTCTTCTAGTTTTTTTACGCTGAATACTCCTTCTATGTCTTCTTTTTTTTTTTGCAATTTAATGTAGCATCTTATATGTCGTTATCATGTCTTTCTCACTTTTCCTCCTCCCGTGTGTATTCCAATTATTTCAGTTTCTACTTATTATTCCGTCCCCTCAGCTCTAGAATTCCATTATTGAATATTGTCGGACGTTTTCATGCTTTATTCTGTGCTTGTATCAGGTGGCTCATCAATGCCAAGGCTGCATACTCAAAAGCTAGTCTCACATAGGTTATATATATATATATATATATATATATATATATATATATATATATATATATATATATATATATATATATATATATATATATATATATGCGAAAAACCAGAATGGTATATATATATATATATATATATATATATATATATATATTAGTATATTTTGGTAGCAGTCTTTCCTGTAGACATATTTTATTAAATATGACCGAAAAAGTAAGATTAATAATTCTAACACGAATTTTCTCAATCTTTCGTACATTATGCTTCACTGTTGGAGGTAAATCAAAAATCACTTCTCCAAAATTCATTTTTATTTCTAGTCTGACGCGACACGGGCGCGTTTCGTAAAACTTATTACATTTTCAAAGACTTCACAAATACACAACTGATTAGAACTTGCATTTCCCTGATTTTATATCTACATTTGAGTGAGGTGGGAAGGGTGATGTGGCATTACATTTGAGTGAGGTGGGAAGGATGATGTGGCATTAGAGGATATTAATAGGGTATTAAAAGTATCAACACAAGACAGAACACGAAACAATGGATATTGAATAGAAGTGTTTGTAGAAAGCCTATTGGTCCATATTTCTTGATGCTTCTATATTGGAGCGGAGTCTTGAGGTGGGTAGAATATAGTTGTGCAATAATTGGCTGTTGATTGCTGGTGTTGACTTCTTGATGTGTAGTGCCTCGCAAACGTCAAGCCGCCTGCTATCGCTGTATCTATCGATGATTTCTGTGTTGTTTACTAGGATTTCTCTGGCGATGGTTTGGTTATGGGAAGAGATTATATGTTCCTTAATGGAGCCCTGTTGTTTATGCATCGTTAAACGCCTAGAAAGAGATGTTGTTGTCTTGCCTATATACTGGGTTTTTTGGAGCTTACAGTCCCCAAGTGGGCATTTGAAGGCATAGACGACGTTAGTCTCTTTTAAAGCGTTCTGTTTCGTGTCTGGAGAGTTTCTCATGAGTAGGCTGGCCGTTTTTCTGGTTTTATAGTAAATCGTCAGTTGTATCCTCTGATTTTTGTCTGTAGGGATAACGTTTCTATTAACAATATCTTTCAGGACCCTTTCCTCTGTTTTATGAGCTGTGGAAAAGAAGTTCCTGTAAAATAGTCTAATAGGGGGTATAGGTGTTGTGTTAGTTGTCTCTTCGGAGGTTGCATGGCTTTTCACTTTCCTTCTTATGATGTCTTCGATGAAACCATTGGAGAAGCCGTTATTGACTAGAACCTGCCTTACCCTACAGAGTTCTTCGTCGACTTGCTTCCATTCTGAGCTGTGGCTGAGAGCACGGTCGACGTATGCGTTAACAACACTCCTCTTGTACCTGTCAGGGCAGTCGCTGTTGGCATTTAGGCACATTCCTATGTTTGTTTCCTTTGTGTAGACTGCAGTGTGGAAACCTCCGCCCTTTTCCATGACTGTTACATCTAGAAAAGGCAGCTTCCCATCCTTTTCCGTCTCGTAAGTGAAACGCAGCACGGAACTCTGCTCAAATGCCTCCTTCAGCTCCTGCAGATGTCTGACATCAGGTACCTGTGTAAAAATGTCGTCAACATACCTGCAGTATATGGCCGGTTTCAAGTTCATGTCGACTAAGACTTTTTGCTCGATGGTACCCATGTAGAAGTTTGCAAACAGGACACCTAGGGGAGAACCCATAGCGACCCCATCTACTTGCTTATACATATGCCCATCCGGGCTCAAGAAGGGTGCCTCTTTAGTACAAGCTTGGAGTAGTTTCCTCAGAATACTTTCTGGCATGTCAAGAGGAGTACAGGCTGGATCACGATACACTCTGTCGGCTATCATTCCGATTGTCTCGTCCACAGGTACGTTGGTAAACAGCGATTCTACGTCCAACGAGGCTCTTATCCCTGTGGCCCGTGCGCCCCGCAGTAAGTCCACAAATTCCTTTGGAGACTTCAGGCTGAAGGCGCAAGGAACATAAGGAGTCAGCAGGCCGTTGAGTCGCTTTGCCAATCTGTACGTGGGTGTGGGTATCTGGCTAATGATTGGCCGAAGTGGGTTTCCAGGCTTGTGCGTCTTGACATTTCCATACGCATATCCAGGTTTATATTCCCCAATGATCTTTGGCAGGTGGAGTCCGGATTTCTTGGCGTTCACAGTTTCGATCAGTTTGTTGACCTTTGCTTTTAATTCGGCTGTAGTGTCCTTCGTTACCCTTTGGAACTTAGTTTGGTCAGAGAGTATGATGTTCATTTTCGCCAGATATTCGTCTTTTTTAAGAATGACATATATTGGCGACTTGTCACCTCTCCTGACAACTATCTCCTTGTTCTCACGAAGGCTTTTAGCTGCCGCTCTAAGCTCGGGGGACAGTATGGTGCTTCTGTAGTTGCCTCGATTCTTTCCTCCTTCTGCAATAAGTTCTGCTTGTAAGGTATCTTTGGTAGTGACCTTCTTTTGTGTCTCGAGGTCGAATATGTCGTCCAACAGAATTTCCAACTCCACTTTCCGGGCCATTTCACTCGGTCTGGACATAACATGACAGTTTATGCCCAGATTTAGGAGAGTGACTTGGTCCTCAGTGAGGTTAATTCCTGCAAGGTTCAGGAAGCCATCTCTTGGTCGTGGAATTGCCATAGGTCCTCCATATAATGTTGTTAGTTTCTTGATAATCCTTGTTTCAGTGCTGAGGTGATGTTGGTCTGTGAGGATGTCGAGGTGTTGTTCAATGCGGGTACGGATACTATGGTCGATGTTGCTATTTCTCCACTCGTTTGTAGCATGAAGTAGTTGCGTTTTTTTGTCTTTGATTTCATTCTCTGCCTTGTATATCTGATCACGAATCAGATCCTGGCGATATTTTATCGTGAAGGCTTGATTCCTTGCTGCTGGGTCGTGCACTTTAACATTAGTATATTTTGGTAGCAGTCTTTCCTGTAGACATATTTTATTAAATATGACCGAAAAAGTAAGATTAATAATTCTAACACGAATTTTCTCAATCTTTCGTACATTATGCTTCACTGTTGGAGGTAAATCAAAAATCACTTCTCCAAAATTCATTTTTATTTCTAGTCTGACGCGACACGGGCGCGTTTCGTAAAACTTATTACATTTTCAAAGACTTCACAAATACACAACTGATTAGAACTTGCATTTCCCTGATTTTATATCTACATTTGAGTGAGGTGGGAAGGGTGATGTGGCATTACATTTGAGTGAGGTGGGAAGGATGATGTGGCATTAGAGGATATTAATAGGGTATTAAAAGTATCAACACAAGACAGAACACGAAACAATGGATATTGAATAGAAGTGTTTGTAGAAAGCCTATTGGTCCATATTTCTTGATGCTTCTATATTGGAGCGGAGTCTTGAGGTGGGTAGAATATAGTTGTGCAATAATTGGCTGTTGATTGCTGGTGTTGACTTCTTGATGTGTAGTGCCTCGCAAACGTCAAGCCGCCTGCTATCGCTGTATCTATCGATGATTTCTGTGTTGTTTACTAGGATTTCTCTGGCGATGGTTTGGTTATGGGAAGAGATTATATGTTCCTTAATGGAGCCCTGTTGTTTATGCATCGTTAAACGCCTAGAAAGAGATGTTGTTGTCTTGCCTATATACTGGGTTTTTTGGAGCTTACAGTCCCCAAGTGGGCATTTGAAGGCATAGACGACGTTAGTCTCTTTTAAAGCGTTCTGTTTCGTGTCTGGAGAGTTTCTCATGAGTAGGCTGGCCGTTTTTCTGGTTTTATAGTAAATCGTCAGTTGTATCCTCTGATTTTTGTCTGTAGGGATAACGTTTCTATCAGAAATCATCGATAGATACAGCGATAGCAGGCGGCTTGACGTTTGCGAGGCACTACACATCAAGAAGTCAACACCAGCAATCAACAGCCAATTATTGCACAACTATATTCTACCCACCTCAAGACTCCGCTCCAATATAGAAGCATCAAGAAATATGGACCAATAGGCTTTCTACAAACACTTCTATTCAATATCCATTGTTTCGTGTTCTGTCTTGTGTTGATACTTTTAATACCCTATTATTATCCTCTAATGCCACATCATCCTTCCCACCTCACTCAAATGTAATGCCACATCACCCTTCCCACCTCACTCAAATGTAGATATAAAATCAGGGAAATGCAAGTTCTAATCAGTTGTGTATTTGTGAAGTCTTTGAAAATGTAATAAGTTTTACGAAACGCGCCCGTGTCGCGTCAGACTAGAAATAAAAATGAATTTTGGAGAAGTGATTTTTGATTTACCTCCAACAGTGAAGCATAATGTACGAAAGATTGAGAAAATTCGTGTTAGAATTATTAATCTTACTTTTTCGGTCATATTTAATAAAATATGTCTACAGGAAAGACTGCTACCAAAATATACTAATGTTAAAGTGCACGACCCAGCAGCAAGGAATCAAGCCTTCACGATAAAATATCGCCAGGATCTGATTCGTGATCAGATATACAAGGCAGAGAATGAAATCAAAGACAAAAAAACGCAACTACTTCATGCTACAAACGAGTGGAGAAATAGCAACATCGACCATAGTATCCGTACCCGCATTGAACAACACCTCGACATCCTCACAGACCAACATCACCTCAGCACTGAAACAAGGATTATCAAGAAACTAACAACATTATATGGAGGACCTATGGCAATTCCACGACCAAGAGATGGCTTCCTGAACCTTGCAGGAATTAACCTCACTGAGGACCAAGTCACTCTCCTAAATCTGGGCATAAACTGTCATGTTATGTCCAGACCGAGTGAAATGGCCCGGAAAGTGGAGTTGGAAATTCTGTTGGACGACATATTCGACCTCGAGACACAAAAGAAGGTCACTACCAAAGATACCTTACAAGCAGAACTTATTGCAGAAGGAGGAAAGAATCGAGGCAACTACAGAAGCACCATACTGTCCCCCGAGCTTAGAGCGGCAGCTAAAAGCCTTCGTGAGAACAAGGAGATAGTTGTCAGGAGAGGTGACAAGTCGCCAATATATGTCATTCTTAAAAAAGACGAATATCTGGCGAAAATGAACATCATACTCTCTGACCAAACTAAGTTCCAAAGGGTAACGAAGGACACTACAGCCGAATTAAAAGCAAAGGTCAACAAACTGATCGAAACTGTGAACGCCAAGAAATCCGGACTCCACCTGCCAAAGATCATTGGGGAATATAAACCTGGATATGCGTATGGAAATGTCAAGACGCACAAGCCTGGAAACCCACTTCGGCCAATCATTAGCCAGATACCCACACCCACGTACAGATTGGCAAAGCGACTCAACGGCCTGCTGACTCCTTATGTTCCTTGCGCCTTCAGCCTGAAGTCTCCAAAGGAATTTGTGGACTTACTGCGGGGCGCACGGGCCACAGGGATAAGAGCCTCGTTGGACGTAGAATCGCTGTTTACCAACGTACCTGTGGACGAGACAATCGGAATGATAGCCGACAGAGTGTATCGTGATCCAGCCTGTACTCCTCTTGACATGCCAGAAAGTATTCTGAGGAAACTACTCCAAGCTTGTACTAAAGAGGCACCCTTCTTGAGCCCGGATGGGCATATGTATAAGCAAGTAGATGGGGTCGCTATGGGTTCTCCCCTAGGTGTCCTGTTTGCAAACTTCTACATGGGTACCATCGAGCAAAAAGTCTTAGTCGACATGAACTTGAAACCGGCCATATACTGCAGGTATGTTGACGACATTTTTACACAGGTACCTGATGTCAGACATCTGCAGGAGCTGAAGGAGGCATTTGAGCAGAGTTCCGTGCTGCGTTTCACTTACGAGACGGAAAAGGATGGGAAGCTGCCTTTTCTAGATGTAACAGTCATGGAAAAGGGCGGAGGTTTCCACACTGCAGTCTACACAAAGGAAACAAACATAGGAATGTGCCTAAATGCCAACAGCGACTGCCCTGACAGGTACAAGAGGAGTGTTGTTAACGCATACGTCGACCGTGCTCTCAGCCACAGCTCAGAATGGAAGCAAGTCGACGAAGAACTCTGTAGGGTAAGGCAGGTTCTAGTCAATAACGGCTTCTCCAATGGTTTCATCGAAGACATCATAAGAAGGAAAGTGAAAAGCCATGCAACCTCTGAAGAGACAACTAACACAACACCTATACCCCCTATTAGACTATTTTACAGGAACTTCTTTTCCACAGCTCATAAAACAGAGGAAAGGGTCCTGAAAGATATTGTTAATAGAAACGTTATCCCTACAGACAAAAATCAGAGGATACAACTGACGATTTACTATAAAACCAGAAAAACGGCCAGCCTACTCATGAGAAACTCTCCAGACACGAAACAGAACGCTTTAAAAGAGACTAACGTCGTCTATGCCTTCAAATGCCCACTTGGGGACTGTAAGCTCCAAAAAACCCAGTATATAGGCAAGACAACAACATCTCTTTCTAGGCGTTTAACGATGCATAAACAACAGGGCTCCATTAAGGAACATATAATCTCTTCCCATAACCAAACCATCGCCAGAGAAATCCTAGTAAACAACACAGAAATCATCGATAGATACAGCGATAGCAGGCGGCTTGACGTTTGCGAGGCACTACACATCAAGAAGTCAACACCAGCAATCAACAGCCAATTATTGCACAACTATATTCTACCCACCTCAAGACTCCGCTCCAATATAGAAGCATCAAGAAATATGGACCAATAGGCTTTCTACAAACACTTCTATTCAATATCCATTGTTTCGTGTTCTGTCTTGTGTTGATACTTTTAATACCCTATTAATATCCTCTAATGCCACATCATCCTTCCCACCTCACTCAAATGTAATGCCACATCACCCTTCCCACCTCACTCAAATGTAGATATAAAATCAGGGAAATGCAAGTTCTAATCAGTTGTGTATTTGTGAAGTCTTTGAAAATGTAATAAGTTTTACGAAACGCGCCCGTGTCGCGTCAGACTAGAAATAAAAATGAATTTTGGAGAAGTGATTTTTGATTTACCTCCAACAGTGAAGCATAATGTACGAAAGATTGAGAAAATTCGTGTTAGAATTATTAATCTTACTTTTTCGGTCATATTTAATAAAATATATATATATATATATATATATATATATATATATATATATATATATATATATATATATATATATATATATATATATATATATAATTCAGATGCAGGAATCTGTCTACTGTTTCGTTCTATATTACTATGAGGGTAACTTCTAACCCTAACTTCTGTCAGCAACACGAATATTTTGCTCTGCAGCCACCTCGTCTCCTTGCTCTTGTTCTTTTCCTTTGCCGCTCTTTATTCATTTTAGACGCTCTCGCCAAGCTCGTGAAGAATGTTGGTCCTACCTTATTCATGGGTGTAATGCTTCTGGCGTCTTGTGACGTATCTTAGGGCCCCTGGGGCCAGATTCACGAAGCAGTTACGCAAGCACTTACGAACCTATACATTTTTTTTTTCAATCTTTGGCGGCTGTTTTTACAATTATTAAACAGTTAATGAGCTCCGAAGGACCAGGAGGCTGTTTATAACAATAACAACAATTGATTGGGAAATTTTCATGCTTGTTAACTGTTTAATAAACGTAACCAAAGCCGTCAATGATTAAGGAAAGATGTACACGTTCATAAGTACTTGCGTAACTGCTTCGTGAATCTGGCCCCTGAGCTGAACACCAACAAGTTCTACCCTGTAGACCTTCAGCTCCTTAAATATTTACGGCAGATCTTCTCTCTATATACATTTGACGAATTTGACTTTCCTTCCCTGTTTCTAGCCTTGGTATATAAAACATTCTCTTGTAGTTTTTAATTATTTTCTTACGTGTTTTTTTGTTCACGATTTGAGAGTCTGCGATAAGATAATCAATATCCAACACCTTTCTACCTAATTGTTGCCTTAAATAACTTGGACACAGGTATTCCCTTTTCAGGTAACTAGGGACTAGGCCTTTCAACTCACTATCTCTGGCTATCATTCTCTCCTGTCACTGTCTGTCACTAGCACCTGTCTTTATGGTTTGGTCTTTCCTTAACTCATCTCACAAATTAGCAAGTTTTTCCTCATAGCTCTTATTTAGCTCATTCAAAATTTTCTCTCAAATTGTCCAGTTCCTTCTGCTTATTCCAGTCAATATTCTTCTGTTTCTCCGTTCTTCCCCTGTTCTTCGTTGGTGACATCACTGATAATTCTATAATTCTTCTCCTATTCCAACAAATTTGTTATCTGATTTCTGATATTTTTTCAATGATTTTTACTGTTAACTTTCATATAATAATGGCCACTAATCTATTATTTGACTTTTCTCTTTATTTCTGTCAAGACTCTACCCCACACTTGAGAGGTCTTACTCCTGGTCATAGTTCAGCACCAGTCTTCACACCACTACATGTAATGTCTTTTCCAAGACCAGAGTTGGTCCAAGGCGCCGCATTTTCCCCACAATCGACAAATAAAAATATAAATAAATTAAACATTTAAATACATAATACAGCTCATACACACACATATATGACGATGAGACGATGTTTCGGTCCTAGATCCTCCGACAAGACCGAAACTTCTTCACCTTCGTTTCAGGTGTGTTTGTTGGGTTGGTTCAGGCACGTGATTGTGACTTGTTCAAAGTATCAGTAATTGGGATGAGTAGAGTGCGTGACAAAGGTCACCATAGCGGGGTCACGCTGCTATGCATGGTCACCAGGACGAGGTCACGCTGCCAGGTCTGAAGCTTGGTGTTGGGTTTAGGGCTTATCAACCACGGAAGGGGGGGGGGTAGTTAGGTCATTAAGGCCACCGCAATAGTTTAATCATCAACCAGTTCAGGTTGATCATTTAGGTAAACTCTAGTCTTGTTTCATCACCAACTTAGTTATGTAGTAAACAAGTCCGATCTTGTTGTTAAGTTCCTAAGAACCAGACTTGATCGAGAAGAAGTTCCAGGATTCCCCAAAGCATTTACGACTTCACTAAAGAAACCTCTACATATTTAAATACAACTCATAGCCGAGTTGACAGAGCGTCGTCCTCACACGCCTGGGGTCCGCGGTTCGAGCCTCCTACAGCCCAGGTGAATAGAGTGGTACATCTTTCAGTAAATCATGTTCTTGTTTTGATCAAATCCTGTAAACCATTCCTCAGCGCACCCAGGCAGGCCTTGGTAAGACTCTCTCTCTCTCTCTCTCTCTCTCTCTCTCTCTCTCTCTCTCTCTCTCTCTCTCTCTCTCTCTCTCTCTCTCTCTCTCTCTCTCTCTCTCTCTCTCTCTCTCTCTCTCTCTCTCTCTCTCTCGCTTCTCTCTGCACGATTAGATCATCCATCTCGTAGGTTCGAATACCAATCAGCCGGAATATTAGTGTTTATCTCTCCATCACCAAGATTCTCTGCTTATTTTTCTAAACATATAGTTTCTATTATTTTTATCACAATCACTATTCACTAGATATATATCGCCATAAATGTTATATATCAGTGATAGCAAAACTTGGTTTCTTAAGATTAAAACGGAATATGATATCTTCCTTGCACAGGGAAATGTGATATCTTCAGATTACGGGGAAATTTGATATCTACGGCTCACTAGGAAACTTGATGTCTTAAGTTCAATTGGGAACTTGACCCCTACAGTTCACCGGAAAACTTGAGCTCTCATGAGAACTGTAATTAACCCCGTTCTTTCCTGACTGCTTCTATTACGTGGAGAATATTGGGCCATTAAAACAGGAGAGTTTTAATTATATTTTATGGAGCTCCAGCCCATGTTACCCAGCCATAAAGCCTTCAAGATAACAAGTTAGATGAGAGTTAGACCATAAAACCGCACCAGTTTATAAAGCTTGAACGAATATTCACCTCTAAGTATTTTCTTGTTTTAATCTGGTGGCGCAGTGGCGTGCGGAGTCGATAGATTCCGGGTTCGATTTCCGCGGTTGAAGTTGGGACACCTAACCCACATATCTGGGAGTAAAGGAAGTAACGACATTTCGGTCGTGGGTCGTTATCAAGAGGTGATAATGGTCCAGGATGGACCGAAACGTCACCGTTGCTTCCTGAATAGTCAGATGTGTGGGTTTGTTGTGAATTCTTCAGCCCCGTAACTGTGTCTTACTGTCTGAAAGTGTTTGGGCTACGTTTCATTTCACCCTCTGCCTCTGTTCACCTAAGAGCCAATAGGTACTATACGACTGTTGTGGGTTGCATCCTTGGGAAGGTTGGCCACTGGCCTAGATCCTCGGCCAATGGCTGGGCCTAAGCTGGCTGGCGTGTCGACATCTCGATACGTCATTATAACATTGCCCTTCCCAGCCAATCAGATGCCATTATTACACACGTAACTAGTGATTATGTGTTTGAACTGGTACCTATCAGTCGGCACAATCTCTAAGAGTAACGTTGAAGAGACGTTTTCGACGCTGAAGCAACCTTATCAACGTCGAACCAACGTTTAAGTGACGCTAAACCTGCAATTAAGACAACAATAAATCAGACAACGCCTTTCTAACGGGGGACTGAGAAGTATTTCAGTATTCTGGGTATGTAAATATTGCTTACTTACTTATTTAAGTGAATACTTAAACACACAACTTCCCTAGATTAATCTGCACTAAGCATACTCCAGGCATCAATTATGTTCATTTCTGAAAGTTTAAACACTTTTTTTTTACATAATTATAATAGGTGTTATTAATATCACGTTCTCTTGTGTAAATATTGTACGGAACTTTTAGTAAACTCGGTTATAAATGAACAAGCATTAAGCAACGATTATTTTTTTATCAGATTAAATTTATTTTGAACAGCTTCCCTTGTACGATATTTAGCATTAAGCTGTATGTCCCTAGAGGGACAGTCCCTGGCGTCACAGTGGTAACACTGTCCCAGCGTCCCTAGAGGGACAGTCCCTGGCGTCACAGTGGTAACACTGTCCCAGCGTCCCTAGAGGGACAGTCCCTGGCGCCTCAGTGGTAACACTGTCTCAGCGCCCCCTAGAGGGACAGTCCCTGGCGCCAGAGTGGTAAAATTGTCTCTGCGTCCCTAGAGGGACAGTCCGTGGCGCCACAGTTGTAACACTGTCCCAGCGCCCCCTAGAGGGACAGTCCCTGGCGCCACAGTGGTAACACTGTCCCAGCGCCCCCTAGAGGGACAGTCCCTGGCGCCACAGGGGTAACACTGTCCCAGCGCCCCCTAGAGGGACAGTCCCTGGCGCCACAGGGGTAACACTGTCCCAGCGCCCCCTAGAGGGACAGTCCCTGGCGCCACAGGGGTAACACTGTCCCAGCGCCCCCTAGAGGGACAGTCCCTGGCGCCACAGTGGTAACACTGTCCCAGCGTCCTTAGAGGGACAGTCCCTGGCGCCAGAGTGGTAACACTGTCTCAGCGTCCCTAGAGGGACAGTCCCTGGCGCCACAGTGGTAACACTGTCTCAGCGTCCCTAGAGGGACAGTCCCTGGCGCCACAGGGGTAACACTGTCCCAGCGCCCCCTAGAGGGACAGTCCCTGGCGCCACAGGGGTAACACTGTCCCAGCGCCCCCTAGAGGGACAGTCCCTGGCGCCACAGGGGTAACACTGTCCCAGCGCCCCCTAGAGGGACAGTCCCTGGCGCCACAGGGGTAACACTGTCCCAGCGCCCCCTAGAGGGACAGTCCCTGGCGCCACAGGGGTAACACTGTCCCAGCGCCCCCTAGAGGGGCACTGGTGAACACCCAGTACACAACCGATGAACATATTACGAACAACGTCATATCCAGAGGAGAAAAACCAATCGATCAAAAGCAAAAACTTGAACTCATAATCTACCATAAGACATATTCAGACAACAGACATAATGTTGAAGAACAACGGGAACAGAACAAGTACTAACCTCTAACAGCCAACGTAGTACACCAGTACACTTGCCCTCATGACGCAGGTAACCTTCGAGGAGCGTGTATTGGTATGAACACTTCTAAGCTTTCAAAAAAGCTTGACTTGTTACCTACAAGGAGGAGCTCCAAAATCAATACAGGAACTAATCTCTGTTAGTCGAACCAGTCAGTGTTAACCACTCAGCAGCCAATCTTGATAATACACGAAAACACTTGGCGCTACGAACTAACAACAATTTTTTTTGTTGATACGCAAAGCCCGTGAGGAATTACTTCTCCGGCCATCCTTATTTATTTGTATATTTGTTGAAATATTATTATAGTTGACAACACACACACACACACACACACACACACACACACACACACACACACACACACACACACACACACACACACACACACACACACACACACACACACACACACACACACACATACACACACACACACACACACACACACACACACCTCGAGGGGCCTCGTAGCCTGGTGGATAGCGCGCAGGTCTCGTAATTCTGTGGCGCGGGTTTGATTCCCGCACGAGGCAGAAACAAATGGGCAAAGTTTCTTTCACCCTAAGTGCCCCTGTTACCTAGCAGTAAATAGGTACCTGGGAGTTAGTCAGCTGTCACGGGCTGCTTCCTGGGGTGTGTGTGTGTGGTGTTGAAAAAAAAAAAAAAAAAAAAGTAGTTAGTAAACAGTTGATTGACAGTTGAGAGGCGGGCCGAAAGAGCAAAGCTCAACCCCCGCAAAACACAACTAGTAAACACACAAACACACACACACTGATGTTAGAATGTATCTGGATGCATCTGCATCCAGGTTAGAATAACCTGGATGTTAGAAAGGCTGTTGGTCCAGATGGGATCTCACCATTGGTACTGAAAGAGTGTGCAGAGGCACTTTGCTTGCCGTTCTCCATAGTGTATAGTAAGTCACTAGAGACGGGAGACCTACCAGAAATATGGAAGACGGCGAATGTGGTCCCAATATACAAAAGGGGCGACAGGCAAGAGGCACTGAACTACAGGCCAGTGTCCTTGACTTGTATACTGTTACGAATCTCACTAGGATTCTGCCATTACTCTTGATTCTCATATTACTTTATTGTCTTGTTCTTTAATATAGCATCTAGTTGTATGATATAAAATTTTGTATGTTATATATATATATATTATAGCATGCAGTAGTGTGCCTGAGTTACATTATATTGTGTGAGGCTTTTGGTGTTAATTTCTCATGTAGTTTCTCCGTGTGGGCGGTTGACCATATTTGGATATGGCCAGTGTGGGAACATTGTTGTCAATCGAGTGTTATAGTTGTACATTGATTATTCCCATATTTTGGTTTCTGTATTATTGTATGGAATGTTGTACCAGTGTTTATTACTCTTTAGTTTAACAATGTTTTGAATATTAATGCTGCGTTTTATTATTAGATTTTCCACAATGTTTTGTGTGGACGGTTAGTTGATTTTTTGGTAGACGCTTGGCCTGCGGTCCAAGGCGTGGGGCAGAAGCGTGGCGGCTGCTGTCGTGAGGAGTCATGGTTTAAGTTAAGTCATTGGTCACTGTTATTTTAGCCCATATAAATGTTAATTATCTGGTTAGATCATATTGTATATATCTCTCTAATTAATCCATGTCTTAGTGATAGTGCTCATGTCTCAATAAGGAGGTTATTCTATGATTTGCATGCTGAAGAATATTTCTGATTATTATTGATACATTTAAGTGTTGTTATGATTGTCCCCTTTAGCATAAATATATTGTTCTCCATTTTATGCAGTGATGTATATTTACCCCTAGACAGTTGTTGGCAAGGCCGATTTATTATTTTCTTTATTGCACTGCGGGGAGAAGAACCTTATTTAGTCTCAAGGGTGGTAACAAATGAGGGCCTGTGTCCGGGAGAATAAGCCTTAATTCCCTGTAATGTTGTACAATTAACAGTGCTAATTATTAATAGCAATTGCCTTCCTAGGTACTCTGTGATTATCTAGTGACACCTAATCAAGCCTGTGAAATTATCTGTTCAATCTGAGCTGCTGTGAAAACTTCTCAACGCTTCACGATTTGAGGTAAGTGTTCAGCTTGTGCCAGGGGCCAAGCATAAATTTCAGTGTTGTTTCAAGTGTAAGTTGTGATTATTGAGCCAACCATGGAGGATCAGGTTGCTGCGCTGGTAGATCAGCCAAATTTTGGTAAAATTAAAGACTTAAAGAAGTCTGGTTTGTTATTGCTGGCTGATAGATTGAACATAGCAGTTTCCAGTAAAATGTTGAAAGCTCAAGTGTTAAGAGTGATTGTCACACACTTGGTGGAGGAGGAGAGACTTGAAGAAGAGTGTTTGGGAGAGTTAGAAGAAGAGTCAAGTGACAAGGTGGCAATCTTAAAGTTGGAGTTGGAGACTCAATTAGAATTGGCTAGGCTGGAAGCAGACAAGCAGAGGTTGGAAGCAGACAAGCAGAGGTTGGAGTTGCAGAACCAGACAAAACACCTTGAGTTGGAGGCTCAGTTAAGACTAGCAGAGCAACAAACTAAACAAACCGAGCAGCAGACTAGACAATTAGAAATTCAGCAGAGTATTGCTGAAAATAATAACAGGTTAGAACAGCAGAGAATTGCAGCAGGGCAAGGTAACACTAGTAATAATCCAGAGAGTACAAATAGTTCTTCCAAGTACAGTAAACATGTAGAATTACCTAAGTTTAATGAAGAAGATCCAGAAATATTTTTCTTGCACTTTAGGAAACTAGCAGTCAGCGTGAACTGGCCTGTAGATCAATGGGTTAGCATATTACAAGGACAATTTAAAGGTAAAGCTCAAGAGGTATTTGCATCTTTGCCGGCTGAGAATTCTTTCGATTTTAAATTTGTTCAGCAAAGTATTTTGAATGCTTACCAGCAGATCCCAGAGGCACATAGAATAAAATTCAGAAGTTTAAAAAGAGCACATGACCAGACTATTTCTGACTTTGTAAGAGTAAAATTAAATCACTTTGACAGATGGATTAAAGCACTTAATATTACTGAGTTTGAGACTTTAAGAGACCTCATAGTAACTGAGGAAGTAGTGGGATGTCTACCAGAGAAATTAGCTTTATTTATGGCTGAAAATAAACAAACCACTGATCTTATCAAATTAGCCAAGCTAGCTGATGAACATGAACTACTTACTAAAGTACCTTTCAGAGCACCATTTAACCATTTTAATGCTAAAACTAATCATTATGCTCATAAAAATCATGTTTTCCAGACTCGACCAGCTATTTCACCTTCTCCCCTTAACCCTTCTCCTGTAAAGCCTAAATCTGAGGAACAGACAGGGTTGTCACCCTCAAGTAATGTAGTGATTAAGCCTGCAGTGGGTTCGGCTGTTCCGACCACTAGCAGGTATTGCACGCATTGCAGGAGAAGAGGTCATGTGGTAAATTCATGTTATGCTTTGCACCCAGAGTTAAGACCAACTGGTCTCATTTATTGTAGAGGTGTGCAAAATAAATTTACTAATAAACATGTAACTGTAAACCCCAATTGGGTGAAACAGTATTCACCATATATGTCTTCAGGTGAAGTTTTGTGTATTAATGGGAAGTGGAAGCCAGTGGTTATTCTTCGTGATACAGGTGCTTCCCAAACCATAATTTCATCCAGTATTCTTTCTGATGTTGAAAAGAGAGATACTGGAAAGTTTGTTGTTCTTCAGAGTGTTGCAGGATGTAAAACTGTACCTCTAATAGACGTTACTTTAAGATCCACCATTACTCCAAGTGTATGCACTGTGGGTGTTAGTACCCAGTTGCCCATCCCAGGTGTGGATGTTATATTGGGTAATGATGTGGCCATAAATCATGTTGTGGGTGAGAATGATCCCCGTTTGTTTAACCAGCCAGTTGCAGACCATGTTGTTTATTCTGCCTGTGCTGAAGTTAGTTCTAGGAATGAACAACCGGTTGTAATAGATGGTTTTGGCCATTCTACCTGTGCTGATGTCAGTACTAATATAAATCCAGTTGTCAGTTCTGATGTTGTTACTCAAGCATTTGTTCCAGTAACCAGTACCCCTTCGGTGGAGAAGTGGGATGTGGTTGTTCCAGATTCCTGTGTGGCCGATTTAGTTGTTGAGAGTAAGCCTGATACTATGACTCTGCTTTATTCCAATAAATTGGGAAAGGATGTCCATGTACCATTGTCTTGCCCGCTCACTACGAACGTTGTGCCAGGAGTTGAGAGAAACTTAAAAGCCACGACTCTGTATTCCAGCCAAGTGAATGGTTTAGGACAAGATGTCGGGTTGGCAGAAGTATTCCCGCTCACTCCAAGTTTAGAATCAGTTGTCGAGAGTAAGTCTGTTGTAGAGGCCCCGCCTCACCCTAGTCAAGGTGATATAATAGGGGAGGAGGTCAAACTACTTGTTACTTGCCCGCTCGTTTCAGATTCCCTAAATTTATGTGCATTGAGTAGAACTGACCCTAAGATTTCAGAGAGAAGCAAGGAGACAGTCTGTACTGTAGATCCAGTTTTGGAGAGTGTGGGAAAGCAGCCAGAGGATCAGCTTCTGTTGAGTAGATGGAGACCCAGTGAGCCTCCCTCTTCAGTTGTCTGTGAGGATGTGACCCAGCTTGGTAGTGATATTATTGATTGTGAGCAGACAGTACTCCAAGCAGCTCCAGAAGTCATGGGAGGAAATTTTGGTAAAATCATTAAGAGTGGTAAAGTAGCATTTGGATCTAAGTTGCGGAGTTGTGATTCTTATTCCATGTGGAGTAAGTATTTCTCATTGTGTACCTTGAGTCAGAGTGTGTGTAGGATGTTGAAATCTACTTTTATTCTGCAGGAGCCATTTTCTTGTGAAGTAATGGACTGTGGGACATCTTTGTCCAGCCTTGTGGTTGAGCAGAGAGAGTTTACTCAAGTAGGTTGTGCAACCAATAGTTCTGAGGAAGTGGTGAGTTATACTAGAGCCGTGTCTCTATATTCAGATCCAGTTAATTTTGATGCACGAGTGATAAAAGTGTATGTTCCACTTAAGTGTGGTGTTGACTTTCAGAGTCATATTGGAGTTGACTTTCAGAGTCATATTGTGGGTGAAGGATTAAATCATACTGGGGAGCAGATGTTTGAGGCTCCAGGTGTGTATTTCAAGTTGGGGGATAAGGTTATCCTACCTAGTGTTAATCATTGTGAAGGGTTTCAGATTGTCCTTGGGTGTTTCCCAGGTAATCTGCTGTGCATCTTCAAGATGT
>NW_025564396.1:0-7500 GCF_020424385.1 Procambarus clarkii | reverse complement strand
AGTGAACCCAGATGTAATCGGACTCACTGAAACAAAACTCTCTGGAATCATAACGAATGCCGTGTTTCCCCAGGAGTACACAGTAATAAGGAAAGAGAGGGAAGGTAGGGGAGGAGGTGGAGTGGCCCTATCATGAGAAAGGAATGGAGTTTTAAGGAGATGGATATCCCGGGCTGTGAGGGTTTCAGAGACTTCATAGCATGGTGCCTGCTATGAACGACAAGAATAGCATGGGAAACAGAGCTCAGGGAAAAGACGGCCCAAGATATGATGGACTACATCACGAAAAAATGCAAGGCCGCAGCAAACAAGTTTGTCCCAGTCCAAAAGGAAAACAGTGAAATGAAGATGAGAAACCCATGGCTTAATCAGAGATGTAGGCTAGCTAAGCAGCAAAGTAAAAGGGCATGGAGAAACTATAGGAATAACAGGACACTGGAGAGCAGAGAAAGATACCAGAATGCCAGGAATGAATATGCCAGGATGAGAAGAGAGGCAGAAAGACAATACGAAAATGACATCGCAAGCAAGGCAAAGACTCAGCCTAAATTGCTGCATAGCCACATCAGGAGAAAAACAACAGTAAAGGAACAGGTTATGAAATTAAGGATAGGGGCAGAAGGATTCACTACAAACGACAAGGAAGTGTGTGAGGAACTGAATAAGAAATTCCAAGAGGTCTTCACCTTAGAGCATGGAGAAATCCCAGAGATAAGAGAGGGAATAGCTAACCAGGAGCCACTGGAAGAGTTTGAGATTACCAGCGGGGAAGTAAGGAAGTGTTTACTAGAGTTGGATGTGACAAAGGCTATAGGCCCAGATGGAATCTCCCCTTGGATACTAAAGGAAGGAACAGAAGAACTGTGCCTCCCACTCTTCATAGTGTATAACAAATCACTGGCAACAGGGGAACTGCCAGAAATTTGGAAAGCAGCTAACGTAGCCCCGATATACAAGAAAGGGGATAGACAGGAGGCACTGAAATACAGGCCAGTGTCCCTAACTTGCATACCATGCAAGATGATGGAGAAGATTGTGCGAAGAAAGCTAGTGGAGCACCTGGAGCGAAAGAACTTTGTAACACAGCATCAACATGGATTCAGGGATGGCAAGTCCTGCCTCACAGGGTTACTTGAATTCTACGACCAGGCAACAAAAATAAGGCAAGAAAGAGAAGGGTGGGCAGACTGCATATTTTTGGATTGTCAGAAAGCCTTTGATACAGTGCCACACAAGAGGCTAGTGAAAAAACTGGAGATGCAGGCTGGAGTGAAAGGGAAGGTACTCCGTTGGATACAGGAGTACCTAAGTAACAGGAGACAACGAGTCAGTGTGAGGGGTGAGGTCTCAGATTGGCGAGACGTTACGAGTGGAGTACCGCAGGGGTCGGTCCTTGGACCTATACTGTTTCTGATATATGTAAATGATCTCCCAGAGGGTATAGAATCGTTTCTCTCAATGTTTGCCGCTGATGCAAAAAATATGAGGAGGATTGAAACAGAGGATGATAGTAGGAGGCTACAATATGACATAGACAGACAGAGTGAATGGTCCAACAAATGGCTGTTGAAGTTCAACCCGAGTAAATGCAAAGTAATAAAAATATGCAGTGGAAATAGGAGGCCAGATACAGGATACAGAATAGGAGATGAAGTACCTAATGAAACGAACAGAGAGAAAGATCTAGAAGTTGATATCACACCAAACCTGTCTCCTGAAGCCCACATAAAAAGAATAACGTCTGCGGCATATGCGAGGCTGGCTAACATCAGAACAGCGTTCAGAAACCTGTGTAAGGAATCATTCAGAATCTTGTTCACCACATATGCAAGACCAATCCTGAAGTATGCGGCCCCAGCTTGCAGCCCGTACCTTGTCAAGCACAAGACGAAGCTGGAAAAAGTCCAAAGGTATGCCACTAGACTAGTCCCAGAACTAAGAGGCATGAGTTACGAGGAAAGGCTGCAGGAAATGCATCTTACGACACTGGAAGACAGAAGAGTAAGGGGAGACATGATCACAACCTACAAAATCCTCAGAGGAATCGACCGGGTAAACAAGGATAAACTATTCAACACTGGTGGGACGCGAACAAGGGGACACAGGTGGAAACTGAGTACCCACATGAGCCACAGAGACGTTAGAAGGAACTTTTTCAGTGTCAGAGTAGTTAACGGATGGAATGCACTAGGCAGTGATATGGTGGAGGCTGACTCCATACACAGTTTAAAATGTAGATATGATAGAGCCCAGTAGGCTCAGGAACCTGTACACCAGTTTATTGACGGTTGAGAGGCGGAACCAAAGAGCCAAAGCTCAACCCCCGCAAGAACAAATAGGTGAGTACAAATAGGTGCGTACACACACACACACACACACACACACACACACACACACACACACACACACACACACACACACACACACACACACACACACACACACACACACACACACACCACACACACACACACACACACGCACACACACAAACACACACACACACACTCACACACACACACACACACACACAGTGAATGGTCCAACAAATGGCTGTTGAAGTTCAACCCAAGCAAATGCAAGCAACCCAAGCAATATGCATAAGGGCATATCTAAGCTTGAAACTAGGCGGTGGAAACAGGAGGCCAGACACAGGATACAGAATAGGAGGTATAGTACTTAATAAAACGGACAGAGAGAAAGGTCTAGGAGTTTATATCACACCAAACCTGTCTCCTGAAGCCCACATAAAAAGAATAACGTCTGCGGCATATGCGAGGCTGGCTAACATCAGAACAGCCTTCTGGAACCTGTGTAAGGAATCATTCAGAATCTTGTACACCACATATGTAAGATTAATCCTGGAGTAAGCGGTCCCAGCATGGAGCCCGTACCTTCTCAAGCACAAGACGAAGTTGGAAAAAGTTCAAGGGTATGCCAATAGACTAGTCACAGCACTGATAGGCATGAGTTACGAGGAAAGGCTGCGGGAAATGCACTTTACGACGCTGGAAGACAGAAGAGTAAGAGAAGACATGATCACAACCTTCAAAATCGCCAGAGGGAATCGACCGGGTAAACAAGGATAAACTATTCAACATTGGTGGTACGCGAACAAGGAAACACAGGTGGAAACTGAGTACCCAAATGAGCCAAAGGCACGGTAGAAAGAACTTTTTCAGTGTCAGAGTAGTTAACGGATGGAATGCATTAGGCAGTGATGTGGTGGAGGCTGACTCCATACACAGTTTTAAATGTAGATTTGATAGGCCTAGTAGGGCTCAGGAATCTGTACACCCGTTGATTGACAGTTGAGAGGCGGGACCAAAGAGCCAAGCCCAACCCCCGCAAGCACAAATAGGTGAGTACACTTTGTATATAATATATATTATATATATAGATATATATATATATATATATATATATATATATATATATATATATATTATATATATATTATATATATATATATATATATATATATATATATATATATGTCGTACCTAGTAGCCAGAACTCACTTCTCAGCCTACTATTCAAGGCCCGATTTGCCTAATAAGCCAAGTTTTCCTGAATTAATATATTTACTATAATTTTTTTCTTATGAAATGATAAAGCAACCCTTTTCTCTATGTATGAGGTCAATTTTTTTTATGGAGTTAAAATTAACGTAGATATATGACCGAACCTAACCAACCCTACCTAACCTAACCTAACCTATATTTATAGGTAAGGTTAGGTTAGGTAGCCAAAAAAAGCTAGGTTAGGTTAGGTTAGGTAGGTTAGGTAGACGAAAAAAACATTAATTCATGAAAACTTGGCTTATTAGGCAAATCGGGCCTTGAATAGTAGGCTGAGAAGTGCGTTCTGGCTATTAGGTACGACATATTATATATATATATATATATATATATATATATATATGTCGTACCTAATAGCCAGAACGCACTTCTCTGCCTACTATGCCAGGCCCGATTTGCCTAATAAGCCAAGTTTTCATGAATTAATTGTTTTTCGACTACCTAACCTACCTAACCAAACCTAACCTAACTTTTTCGGCTACCTAACCTAACCTAACCTAAAAAGATAGGTTAGGTTAGGTTAGGTGGGGTTGGTTAGGTTTGGTCATATATCTACGTTAATTTTAACTCCAATTAAAAAATATTGACCTCATACATAATGAAATGGGTATCTTTATCATCTCATAAGAAAAAAAATTGAGAAAATATAATAATTCAGGAAAACTTGGCTTATTAGGCAAATCGGGCCATGCATAGTAGGCTGAGAAGTGCGTTCTGGCTACTAGGTACGACATATATATATATATATATATATATATATATATAATATATATATATATATATATATATATATATATATATATATATATATGTCGTACCTAGTAGCCAGAACGCACTTCTCAGCCTACTATATAAGGCCCGATTTGCCTAATAAGCCAAGTTTTCATGAATTATTTGTTTTTCGACTACCTAACCTTACCTAACCTAACTTTTTCGGCTACCTAACTTAACCTAACCTATAAGATAGGTTAGGTTAGGTTAGGTAGGGTTGGTTAGGTTCAGTCATATATCTACGTTAATTTTAACTCCAATAAAAAAAATTGACCTCTTACATAATGAAATGGTTTGCTTTATCATTTCATAAGAAAAAAATTAGAGAAAATATATTAATTCATGAAAACTTGGCTTATTAGGCAAATCGGGCCTTGCATTGTAGGCTGAGAAAGTGAGTTCTGGCTACTAGGTACGACATATATATATATATATATATATATATATATATATATATATTATATATACTATATATATATATATATATATATATATATATATATATATATATATATATATATATATATATATATATATATCTATATATATATATATATACATATATATATACATATATATATATATATATATATATATATATATATATATATATATATATATATATATATAGATTTATATATATATATATTGTGTATATTTTGGTAGCAGTCTTTCCTGTAGAGATATATTATTAAATATGACCGAAAAAGTAAGATTAATAATTCTAACACGAATTTCTCAATCTTTCGTACATTTCGTTTCACTGTTGGAGGTAAATCAAAAATCAATTCCTCCAAAATCATTTTTATTTCTAGTCTGACGCGACACGAGTGCGTTTCGTAAAACTTATTACATTTTCAAAGACTTTAGTTCACAAATACACAACTGAATAGAACTTACGCATCTCCGATTTTATATCTACATTTGAGTGAGGTGGAAGGGGTGATGTGGCATTAACACAAGACAGAACAAGATGTGGTATTAATAGGGTATTAATTTCATCAAACACAAGACAGAACAAGAGTATTAATAGGGTATTAATTTCATCAACACAAGACAGAACACGAAACAATGGATATTGAATAGAAGTGTTTGTAGAAAGCCTATTGGTCATATTTCTTGATGCTTCTATATTGGAGCGGAGTCTTGAGGTGGGTAGAATATAGTTGTGCAATAATTGGCTGTGGATTGCTGGTGTTGACTTCTTGATGTGTAGTGCCTCGCAAACGTCAAGCCGCCTGCTATCGCTGTATCTATCGATGATTTCTGTGTTGTTTACTAGGATTCTCTGGCGATGGTTTGGTTGTGGGAAGAGATTATATGTTCCTTAATGGAGCCCTGTTGCTTATGCATCGTTTAAACGCCTAGAAAAGAGATGTGTTGTCTTGCCT
Organism: Procambarus clarkii; assembly: GCF_020424385.1. Lineage (NCBI taxonomy): Eukaryota > Metazoa > Arthropoda > Malacostraca > Decapoda > Cambaridae > Procambarus > Procambarus clarkii. Next base: position 1,757 of record NW_025564396.1, on the reverse strand, counting down.
ATATACTGGGTTTTTTGGAGCTTACAGTCCCCAAGAGGGCATTTGAAGGCATAGACGACGTTAGTCTCTTTTAAAGCGTTCTGTTTTGTGTCTGGAGAGTTTCTCATGAGTAGGCTGGCCGTTTTTCTGGTTTTATAGTAAATCGTCAGTTGTATCCTCTGATTTTTGTCTGTAGGGATAACGTTTCTATTAACCATATCTTTCAGGACCCTTTCCTCCGTTTTATGAGCTGTGGAAAAGAAGTTCCTGTAAAATAGTCTAATAGGGGGTATAGGTGTTGTGTTAGTTGTCTCTTCAGAGGTTGCATGGCTTTTCACTTTCCTTCTTATGATGTCTTCGACGAAACCATTGGAGAAGCCGTTATTGACTAGGAGTAAGTCAATACCTGTAGGGTAAGGTAGGTACCTAGTAGCCAGAACTCACTTCTGAGCCTACTATGCAAGGCACGATTTGCCTAATAAGCCAAGTTTTCATGAATTAATTGCTTTTCGACTACCTAACCTACCTAACCTAACCTAACCTAACTTTTTCGGCTACCTAACCTAACCTAACCTATAAAGATAGGTTAGGTTAGGTTAGGTAGGGTTGGTTAGGTTCAGTCATATATCTACGTTAATTTTAACTCCAATAAAAAAAAATTTGACCTCTTACATAATGAAATGGGTTGCTTTATCATTTCATAAGAAAAAAATTAGAGAAAATATATTAATTCATGAAAATTTGGCTTATTAGGCAAATCGGGCCTTGCATTGTAGGCTGAAAAGTGAGTTCTGGCTACTAGGTACGACATATATATATATATATATATATATATATATATATATATATATATATATATATATATATATATATATATATATATATATATATATATATATATATATTCCGCATATTCTGTATTTATTATTTTTGTTTAGGTTTAGGGCTTCTATCCCTCTAACTATTTTCTTAGCATCAGGGCTTACTTGAAATAGGAAATAGGAGTGTGTATATATATATATGATATATATATATATACACACAAGTAAGGAGTATTCGAGAGCAAATGTCGCGTGTGGTGGGCCCTCCTGTGTGCAGCTGAGTTGTGGTGGGCCCTCCTTTGTGCAGCTGTGTCGTGGTGGGCCCTCCTGTGTGCAGTTGTGTCGTGGTGGGCCCTCCTTTGTGCAGCTGTGTCGTGGTGGGCCCTCCTGTGTGCAGCAGTGTCGTGGTGGGCCCTCCTGTGTGCAGCAGTGTCGTGGTTGGCCCTCCTGTGTGCAGCAGTGTCGTGGTAGGCCCTCCTGTGTGCAGCAGTGTCGTGGTAGGCCCTCCTGTGTGCAGCAGTGTCGTGGTGGGCCCTCCTGTGTGCAGCAGTGTCGTGGTAGGCCCTCTTGTGTGCAGCAGTGTCGTGGTGGGCCCTCCTGTGTGCAGCTGTGTCGTGGTGGGCCCTCCTGTGTGCAGCAGTGTCGTGGTGGGCCCTCCTGTGTGCAGCAGTGTCGTGGTGGGCCCTCCTGTGTGCAGCAGTGTCGTGTGTAGGCCCTCCTGTGTGCAGCAGTGTCGTGGTAGGCCCTCCTGGGTGCAGCAGTGTCGTGGTAGGCCCTCCTGTGTGCAGCAGTGTCGTGGTAGGCCCTCTTGTGTGCAGCAGTGTCGTGGTGGGCCCTCCTGTGTGCAGCAGTGTCGTGGTGGGCTCTCGTGGGTGCAGCTGTGTCGTGGTAGGCCCTCCTGTGTGCACCAGTGTCGTGGTGGGCCCTCGTGTGTGCAGCAGTGTCGTGGTGGGTCCC
>NW_025564394.1:0-11383 GCF_020424385.1 Procambarus clarkii | reverse complement strand
GGCATAGGGTGAAAGAAAACTCTGCCATTGTTTCTCGCCGGCGCCTGGGATCGAACCCAAGACCACAGGATCACAAGTCCAGCGTGCTGTCCGCTCGGCCGACCGGCTCCCTTACATAGATGTAAATACATCGGTAAATCATTGTGTAAATTAAACATTCCGACAGTATAAAATGTGGGGCCCAGGAGCTGACGCTCGGTTCTTGAAGTAGAATTAGGTGAGTAATGGCAGAGGACCAACATGAGTGTGATCTTTAAAACCCAGATAAGGTGGTGTTGAGAGGGTTCTTCACCACCTACGTGAGACCAAGACATGCAGCTCCTCCGCCAGGGAAGCCCCGTCGGAAGACCCAGAGCCTCTACTGAAGAAGGCGCAGAGGTTCCCTGCCACATTGGTCCGAGAACCGAGTGTGTGTCAGATTACGAAGAGAGAGAGAGAGAGAGAGAGAGAGAGAGAGAGAGAGAGAGAGAGAGAGAGAGAGAGAGAGAGAGAGAGAGAGAGAGAGCGAGCCACTCACTGACTGGTGACAAGATGGAGATAAGAGGCAAGAGATATTTTCTCAGCATCAGGAACAATCTCGTCTGAAAACTTGATTAAAATTTATCTTTCAATATTGACTTCTGCTGTCAAGACTGGAAATGTTGATCCCTGAAGAACGATTAGCTGAGGGAGGTGAAGCTGAGAAAAGATCAGCTCCCTGAGAGAGGTGAAGCTGAGAGAAGATGTATATACAGATGTAATAAGAAGAATGGGAAGACAAATGACCCTTGGTATCCTGCAAGGACATCTTCACACACTCGAGAAGTGGTCGGATAAATGGCTAATAGAAAGTAACTCAGTCAAATGTAAGGTTATGAAGACAGGAACTGGAGTGAAAAGACCCGTACAGCACCATAGATGAAGGGGAGATAGATGTCTACTCCATTAAAGGAGTAGACAAAGCAACATTAAGAGACAGATACATTTCAACACTATCTAAAGATAAGGGGCATAACTGGCCGTCCTCTCACGGCGTTCAAAAGACAATTTGATGAAAACCTTCAAAGAATACCCGATCAACCAGGCTGTGTCATGCGTCAGACATCGAGCAGCGGTTCCTGGTTGTCCAAAAAACCATCCACGAGATCTGGTCAGAGACTGGGCCGCAGGGGACATTGATTCTCGAAACTAACACAAGCCACGAATCTAATGCTAAAGGCCACGATTCACTGTGGGGAATAGTGTCACCATTGCTGTGAGGACAGGTTAGGATTGGTGGAGAAAGGGTGAGGACATGATAACGACATGAGAGATACCAAAAGGAGAATTGTCACACTAGACAAATGGGTGGGCGTTCAAAGCATGAAGCAGCAGAACATGACACACACACACTCTCTCTCTCTCTCTCTCTCTCTCTCTCTCTCTCTCTCTCTCTCTCTCTCTCTCTCTCTCTCTCTCTCTCTCTCTCTCTCTCTCTCTCTCTCTCTCTCTCTCACGACCACGGAGACACCGGAACACTGGTATATTGTGTTAGTGTGGCACTAGTCTGGGCCCTTGTCGAGACCACGACAAAGGCACCCAGTTACACTCCCGTCTCCCCCCCCCCCCCCCACACCGTCTAACTGTCCCCCACTCACCCAGACAGGGACGACACCCCCCACACTGCCTCCCCACACCACGTCACAACCCCCCCCCCTCCTCCACCAGGGGGTTGATTAAAGAAGCCTAACAGGCCACATCAACCCACGCACCTCCCCCACACACCTGCCCTCTAAAGCTCCCCCCAAACCTCCTCCCAACACCTGCCCGTCTAAGAATGTGGCGCGCGTGGGTGTGTGAGAATCACAACAGGACTCGGTTTAACTTGGATCAGAGGCTAAGAAGTGGCCAAGGTTGACGTGTCCTTCAGCTTTGATCAAGAGAGTCCACGATAGGCGACACAACAACTGGCGCCCTTGCAAGTTTGGGGGCCAGGAGCTGAGGCAATCACGTCGTGGGTGTCACCAACACGCCCCTGTGTCGCCAGGAATAAGCTGGAATGGGTTGAAGTACAACTTTCATTAGTGGTTGACAAACGGTTGTCAATCAAACGGCTGTCAATCAGGGTATCAACCAGCTCTGTACCCGCTGGTTGATAAGCCTTGTTAGTTGTTCACAACTATCTCCCTGCAGTCGTTAAGTGGGGGTCTGTGGTTATCATCCCCCCCTGCAGGAGGAAGGTTGTGACCTGCTGGAGGAAGGTTGTGACCTTTTGAAGGAAGGTTGTGACCTTTTGGAGGAAGGTTGTGACCTGCTGGAGGAAGGTTGTGACCTTTTGGAGGAAGGTTGTGACCTGCTGGAGGAAGGTTGTGACCTTTTGGAGGAAGGTTGTGACCTGCTGGAGGAAGGTTGTGACCTGCTGGAGGAAGGTTGTGACCTTTTGAAGGAAGGTTGTGACCTGCTGGAGGAAGGTTGTGACCTTTTGAAGGAAGGTTGTGACCTTTTGAAGGAAGGTTGTGACCTGCTGGAGGAAGGTTGTGACCTGCTGGAGGAAGGTTGTGACCTTTTGGAGGAAGGTTGTGACCTGCTGGAGGAAGGTTGTGACCTGCTGGAGGAAGGTTGTGACTTGCTGGAGGAAGGTTGTGACCTTTTGGAGGAAGGTTGTGACCTGCTGGAGGAAGGTTGTGACCTGCTGGAGGAAGGTTGTGACCTTTTGTAGGAAGGTTGTGACCTGCTGGAGGAAGGTTGTGACCTTTTGTAGGAAGGTTGTGACCTGCTGGAGGAAGGTTGTGACCTTTTTGGAGGAAGGTTGTGACCTGCTGGAGGAAGGTTGTGACCTGCTGGAGGAAGGTTGTGACCTGCTGGAGGAAGGTTGTGACCTGCTGGAGGAAGGTTGTGACCTGCTGGAGGAAGGTTGTGACCTTTTTGGAGGAAGGTTGTGACCTGCTGGAGGAAGGTTGTGACCTTTTGGAGGAAGGTTGTGACCTTTTGAAGGAAGGTTGTGACCTTTTGGAAGAAGGTTGTGACCTTTTGAAGGAAGGTTGTGACCTTTTGGAGAAGAATTCAGGTATAACATGTCAAAATTATTTTAATTTGTTGGCGTTCTGACTAATAGCTGTGCAATTATACAGACAAGAAATATTTAATTACGAGGAGTAATGATGGCATTAAGAAAAATGTGTACAGTGTACGTGTGTGTGTTTGAGACAGTGTGCTGAACTTCCAATGTGTTGTGGTTGATGTGCAATGTTTCCTGGCGCCTCACTTGGCTCGGCGCTCTGAGAATATATCCTGTTTCTCAGATTGAATTCCACGTCATTGGTATCTCGCGGCCCGACACCTTGTTCAACACGTGACCATACAGGCGAGGAGTCACAATAACGTGGCTAAGGTATGTTGACCAGACCACACACTAGAAGGTGAAGGGACGACGACGTTTCGGTCCGTCCTGGACCCCATTCTCAAGTCGATTGTGTATATTGCGTTCATAAGACAGACCCATTAGTGAATTCTTCCTTAATTCAAATTGGAAAAAAGCACAGAATTTGCTATCGGTATTTATTTTTTTTTATTTGTATTCCACTGCTTCGATATAAGTTAGTAATACGCTTGTGTAGAATACTTGAAAGGGAGTCCCAGTGGTGAGAGAAGACCTTCACTGCTGTATATTTAAGGAGGACATGTAAGCTGGGAATGCAGTAAGTACCCACTCCTAACTTTAGCACCTTTATCAGCCGTGTCGAGACAGTTTTACGGTTTAAACGTTAGAACTTTTATGGTATTTAAATTCTACATGTGAATTCGATGTGTAGTGCTTCGCCTCTTGTCTGATTTCTTTCAAGGCACCTGACAATATGTGCGCATGCACACATACGTGGCTCCATCACAGAATATGTGAGTTCTACACATAATTAAGATAATCATGTGTAGAACGTAATCACTAGAGATATCCTGACCATCTAACAGGTGATTAGACATTGCCGAAGCACTACATGTCAAACAGTCTCAATAAACTATTGACCGTCAGCGGACATCATTATACACTCTACCATCCTCTAGGGGGGGGGGGGGGTTCAAACTGTGGGTCCCGCCCCCCACTAGTGGGTCGCAAAATAAATACAAATGGGTCGCGACAAGCTGGGAAAAAATATCCACAAAATATGAGGAAATGAGAACGTCGATCTCATTCGCTCTCATTCTTGGAGTTGATGAGAGTGATGGTACGCCTGTTGTTGATGGTACGTATGTTGTTGATGGTACGCCTGTTGTTGATGGTACGCCTGTTGTTGATGGTACGTCTGTTGTTGATGGTACGTCTGTTGTTGATGGTACGCCTGTTGTTGATGGTACGCCTGTTGTTGATGGTACGCCTGTTGTTGATGGTACGCCTGTTGTTGATGGTACGCCTGTTGTTGATGGTACGTCTGTTGTTGATGGTACGCCTGTTGTTGATGGTACGCCTGTTGTTAGGCGTTTGGTGCTGACTTGGTGCACCTTAGTAGTTGATTTAGACTGAGGAATGATTTTGAGGAATTCAATTTCTCATCGTTTCGGATGAGGGTTAAAGGAGAATTTCCACTTTTTAAGTTAAAGTGGATGTGTTGACTATATTACCTTTTGCTCCCCGCTATATAACCCATTATCCTGGCATATCGCTCTAGCATATTGCCTTAATTAGCATATCAGCCTTGCAATCCCCCCTGTTATATTAAATTGGTATATTACTCGGGCGTTAAACATCGTTTCTGTCTTTCCTGGGCTACAGCCGGGCCACGTTCCTAATGGTTAAGAGGGAATTTGCAAATATTAACTCTTGGACTGTGGCGGGTGGGCATGTTTACACGATCAGCTGATGATGTATGTTTACACGATCAGCTGATGATGACGTCAGAAAGCCAGCACATGGCAATATTTACCAACAATGAGCGACCTCCACCAGAACGTATTCATTCGTCGACGTGGTGGTGCTCGAGTTGGTCGGTTGAGTACCGTGCTAGTGGCCCATTGGTGGGCGTGATCGTGATGGGTGTTTATATTGGAAATTATCTGGCTGTGTCCGGAACGATGGCGCTGACTTAGTCTTGATTGTGTTGATTTTAATGCCGTTGTCCTTCATTACTGTTACTGGATACTGTCGTACCCTGAGCCACTTGTTGACATTGAGACGGTGAAGCGCCTTAACTGTGGGTACGTCAGGGACCCGGGGGGGGGGGGGGGGGAATGAGGGAGAGGGAAGGGAGAGAGATGAAGGAGAGGGGCGAGGAGAATGGTAAGGAAGAGGGGCAGTGGGAGATAGGAGGGGAGAGGGGTTGGGGTGATATAAGGGAGAAGAGTGGGAGAGAGGGAGGGAAAAACTAGGGAAGGGTAGGGAAGAGATGAGGGAGAGGGAAGGGAGAGAGATGAGGGAGAGGGACGGGAGAGAGGTGAGGGTGAGGGAGAGAGAGATGCGGGAAAGGGATGGGGGGAAGAGTTGGATCGATGAAAAGCCATTGTTTCTGAAAATGTCATGCCTTTGTCCCCTCTGAACTGGTTATTGTGGCACTCACTCACTCACTCACTCACTCACTCACTCACTCACTCACTCACTCACTCACTCACTCACTCTCACTCACGTCATGTACAAAATTAGTGGAAGTTAAGGAGAGGAACTTCTCAAGACTTGTACAAGACGCCACCAGAACAAGTGGAGGAGACACCGAGCTACTGCACTCAACCTTCACCCAGAATGAGGAAAACGTCGTAATATTGTCTGGGAAAACCACCAGGAGCCATTTGTCTTCAAGACTTTCATTATATAATTAAAAGCAATGACCATAAGTCAGAGGATCACGGAAAGTAGAAAAAGAGAAAAGAAAGGAAATTAGATGAGAGTAAGAAAGTCTGGGAGAAAATGTCCAGTGAGAGGAAGAATTTAGAGGGAAGATAGTCGAGGAAATAATAGGTCAAGTTAAACAGAGGACAAAGAGGAGAGATATATACCAACATTAAAGATAAAACCTTTGAGGGAATATACCCATGGTATATTAGATCATGTCAAGAAGCTAAAATCGAAAGGAGAAGGGCATGGACAAAATACAGAAGACAGGATACAACCTCAACAGATACAAGCAAGTATAAGAAATATTGCCGGAACAACCGTGGACATCTTCAAGAGGAAACTAGATTTATTCCTCCAAGGAGTGCCGGACCAACCGGGCTGTGGTGGGTATGTGGGCCTGCGGGCCGCTCCAAGCAACAGCCTGGTGGGCCAAGCTCTCACAAGTCAAGCCTGGCCTCGGGCCGGGCTTGGGGAGTAGAAGAACTCCCAGAACCCCATCAACCAGGTATCAACCAGGTAACAGAACTAAGAATAGATACATTAATATAAGAAGATTTACCTTACATTTACCTTACTAGTTACTGCATAGCAACATGTGACGGCAAATGACAGTGAGTGACCAAGTGACTAGATTATGCTAAGAGGGGGAAGGAGAACAGGAGAAAATACGAAAAACAAAATTTGCCGAACTTAATTGGCAGTTTCTAAGGAGTGTTGATGACTGAGTGGGAGGAGCTCCCAGTGTTAGAAGTGGAGGTACTGTTGACTAGACCACACACACTAGAAAGTGAAGGGACGACGACGTTTCGGTCCGTCCAGGACCATTCTCAAGTCGATTGTCACAATCGACTTGAGAATGGTCCAGGACGGACCGAAACGTCGTCGTCCCTTCACCTTCTAGTGTGTGGTCTGGTCAACATACTTTAGCCACGTTATTGTGACTCATCGCCTGCATGTGGAGGTACTCCAAGACGAGTGACTGACAGATATTGAAGTAACAACAAAGGAAGTAATAAGAATACAAACCTCGCAAGATGAAAGCTGTTGAACCAGTTTATCATGAAAGTTAAAATAGCTGCACAGGGCCTCAGAATGCCTCCAGCTCTGATCTTTTCAGTTCTAGAGTATGCCGCGCCATCTTGGAACCCTCCCCCCCCCACCACCACAAAAAAAACACACACAATGTAACATAAAAAAGGTAGAGATATTTTCACTGTGAGACTCGCCCCAAATTGTGAGAGATGGTGTAGGAAGATAAACACTCGGAGGAAAGGTCCCTAAAGGGGAGAGGGAGAGAGAGAGAGAGAGAGAGAGAGAGAGAGAGAGAGAGAGAGAGAGAGAGAGAGAGAGAGAGAGAGAGAGAGAGAGAGAGAGAGAGAGAGAGAGTGATAGTATTAATAGAGTATCAAGTGTTGACGAAGGAGACTTGGAGAGGGTGAGAGGGTATAGAGCAAGAGGGAATGATCACCATGAGCACCAATAGAGCCAGAGGATAGAGGCTCGAGAAACAGGTAAGCTATAGAGATAGGTTTTCTTTACCTCAGGATAGTAGGAAAATGGAATGAATTAAACAAGCAGTTCGTACAATCTAACTCCCCATTAGCGATTTCGTTACGATAGTTAAAATGATGTGGAATGATTGGGTTAGACAACTGGTGGGAGGAAAGGCGGGCTGCAGGAGCTGAAGCCCGAACCTGCAGGCACAAGGAGGTAAGAACACATAGGTGAGCGGCCATTTGACCCCCCCCCGCCCGTGTCCTCCCCCGCCCCCACGCCCGTGCCCCCCCCCCCCCCCGTCAGCTGATGCTTGTATTATCTGTGGGTTTATGCGACTTGGGGCGCCTCCCGCTGGTCTCTCTCTCTCTCTCTCTCTCTCTCTCTCTCTCTCTCTCTCTCTCTATCTCTCTCTCTCTCTCTCTCTCTCTCTCTCTCTCTCTCTCTCTCTCTCTCTCTCTCTCTCTCTCCATCTCTATTCTCTCCCGTGCCTGTATATGGCGTCACCATCACAATCACTCTGCACCATCACAATCATTCTGCACCATCACAATACCCACAAAAAAACAATCTCTAACATCAGAGATGCGAAACATAACAACAAGTCTAAATAAAGAAACCTGGTCTCGCTAAAGCACGAAAGGAAGAATATTTCTGGCGTGTGCAGGGAAAAAAAGAAACTTGGAATGTCAGAAAATATAGGAGAAATGTTGTGTTTTCAGTGGGGAATGAGCAGCGAGGTGAAACATTGGCCCATTGGCCAGGATTGCGGGCCGGGCCAGCGCCAGGGGAGCCAGTCGGGGTGTGATGAAACGGAAGACATCTTTTGGGTCCAGATTGGAGGAGTGGGGGTTGTTCTGGGGCGGTGGGGGGGAGGGGGGAGGGGGGGGGATGATAGCGGACGAGAGAGAGAGAGAGAGATGGAGAGGCGGGAAGTATTGACTGAGCGAGTGGAGAAGAGAGAAGTATTGACTGAACGAGTGGAGGAGAGGGAAGTATTGACTGAGCGAGGGAAGGAGAGGGAAGTATTGACTGAGCGAGGGAAGGAGAGGGAAGTATTGACTGAACGAGTGGAGGAGAGGGAAGTATTGACTGAACGAGTGGAGGAGAGAGAGGGAAGTATTGACGAAACGAGTGGAGGAGCGGAGAGGGAAGTATTGACTGAACGAGTGGAGGAGAGAGGGATGTATTGACTGACCGAGTGGAGGAGAGAGGGAAGTATTGACTGAACGAGTGGAGGAGAGAGGGAAGTATTGACTGAACGAGTGGAGGAGAGAGGGAAGTATTGACTGAACGAGTGGAGGAGAGAGGGAAGTATTGACTGAACGAGTGGAGGAGAGAGGGAAGTATTGACTGAACGAGTGGAGGAGAGAGGGAAGTATTGACTGAACGAGTGGAAGAGAGAGGAAAGTATTGACTAAACGAGTGGAGGAGAGAGGGAAGTATTAACTGAGCGAGGGAAGAAGTGTGTGAAGTATTGACTGAGCGAGGGAAGAAGTGTGTGAAGTATTGACTGAGCGAGGGAAGGAGAATGTGAAGTATTGACTGAGCGAGGGAAGAAGTGTGTGAAGTATTGACTGAGCGAGGGAAGAAGTGTGTGAAGTATTGACTGAGCGAGGGAAAAAGTGTGTGAAGTATTGACTGAGCGAGGGAAGGAGAATGTGAAGTATTGACTGAGCGAGGGAAGAAGTGTGTGAAGTATTGACTGAGCGAGGGAAAAAGTGTGTGAAGTATTGACTGAGCGAGGGAAGGAGAATGTGAAGTATTGACTGAGCGAGGGAAGGAGAATGTGAAGTATTGACTGAGCGAGGGAAGGAGAATGTGAAGTATTGACTGAGCGAGGGAAGGAGAATGTGAAGTATTGACTGAGCGAGGGAAGGAGAATGTGAAGTATTGACTGAGCGAGGGAAGGAGAATGTAAACAAACCACTTATGCTCATCTGAGGGCGGCCATCACGCTGAGGTGAAGACTGGAGAGCACTCAGGGGTCAGAGTACATTAACCAAGACGTGTCTTCAGCGCACGAAAGGTCTTGACGGAAGACGTCAGGAAGACTGTCGCTGGAAGTAATGAGAGGATGATCCTTTAAGAACTGGAGCAGGTGCTTGTCAGATCAAGTGGTAGTGTGAGGTTAGTGTATCAAAACCTCTCAGATCAAGTGGTAGTGTGAGGTTAGTGTATCAAAACCTCTCAGATCAAGTGGTAGTGTGAGGTTAGTGTATCAAAACCTCTCAGATCAAGTGGTAGTGTGAGGTTAGTGTATCAAAACCTCTCAGATCAAGTGGTAGTGTGAGGTTAGTGTATCAAAACCTCTCAGATCAAGTGGTAGTGTGAGGTTAGTGTATCAAAACCTCTTAGATCAAGTGAAACGTTGATAATTCTCGAAAAGAAATGGCGTCTGTCTGTTCCAATTCTCTCCTGTAGATCTTCCTAGGCACCATAAGGAGGCAAATCCTTCTCACATCCCTGTGAGGCAAATGATCAATTAACCCTCTGGTATGTGCCCTAAACATGGGGGGGGGGGTTGATGTTATTTTTAGATTTAGCTCCTCAGAACGAGGTGTCCATGTAGCACGGGCTATGGTGAGCCCGGAATAACATGGGGGTTGTGTAGTAAGATGTAAACAGGTGGGTGAGGTGGAGGTGGTGGGCCTAGACGATCAGGTATTACCTCACAGCCCGCGTTTTAATGCTTCCTAAATGAGTGGGTGAAATGTTCCCATCTATATGCTAATGGTGTGAGAGGTACCTACCCCGTGCTCACCCGTCGTCGTCCTTGCTGGCGTGGGTCCGAGTTCTATCCCTCAAGTTCTTATTATGTCTCCTGTTATGACTTGGTATGACATATATAGAGATTGATGAAGATTAAGCCACCCAAAAGGTGGCACGGGCATGAATAGCCCGTAAGTGGTGGCCCTTTTGAGCCATTACCAGTATCAAGAGCTGATACTGGTTATCTGTGGAGGTGCGAATGCACCCTGCGTGATATATATAGGGAGGCCACCTCTCTATATATAGACATATATAGAGAGGCCATCTCTCTATATATAGACATATATAGAGAGGCCACCTCACTATATATGTCTGGGCTGTAATATAACTGCTGCTTTGCCTCTGGTAACACTCCCTCGCTTAATTGGTAATAACTTTGTAGAGAAGTGTGTACTCACTTATTTGTACTCACCAATTTGTGTTTGCAGGATCGAGCATTGACTCTTGGATCCCGCCTTTCGAGCATCGGATGTTTACAGCAATGACTCCGGTCCTATTTCCCTATCATACCTAGTTTTAAAATTATGAATAGTATTTGCTTCCACAACCTGTTCCTGAAGTGCATTCCATTCCACTACTCTCACGCTAAAAGAAAACTTCCTAACATCTCTGTGACTCATCTGAGTTTCCAGCTTCCAACCATGTCCCCTCGTTCTGTTACTATTCCGTGTGAACATTTCGTCTCTGTCCACTCTGTCAACCCCCCTGAGTATTTTATACGTTCCTATCATGTCCCCCTCTCCCTTCTTTTTTCTAGTGTCGTAAGGCACAGCTCCTTCAGGCGCTCCTCATACCCCATCCCTCGTAACTCTGGGACGAGTCTCGTTGCAAACCTCTGAACCTTTTCCAATTTCCTTATATGCTGCTTCAGATCGGGACTCCATGATAAGGCGGCATACTCTTAAGTGTGTGTGTGTGTGTGTGTGTGTGTGTGTGTGTGTGTGTGTGTGTGTGTGTGTGTGTGTGTGTGTGTTGTGTGTGTGTGTGTAACGGGGGCCCTCTACGCCTCGCCAGGGGCCACACCGTACTGGGCCCACAGCACCAGGGACCTTGAAAGCAGCGTAACGCCAAATTGAACTCGTAATTGATTGTAATATACTTTGTTGAGGGAAGGGGGGGGGGCTCCGCTCTCCTGATTGATCTGTGTAAATAGAAATTGCACTTTCATGATTTACAGCGAATTGCTCTCTCTCTCTCACAAGTATGATATATATATATATAATATATGACTGAAAACTCCAAAACCTCCACACCCCAGAAGTGACTCGAACCCAGACCACCAAGAGCACAATGCAACTGGGGTACATGGTACCTTAACCGCTTGACCATCAGTGACCGTAC
>NW_025564393.1:0-43325 GCF_020424385.1 Procambarus clarkii | reverse complement strand
CAACACTCCAGCAACACTACTACAACACTCCAGCAACACTACTACAACACTCCAACACACACTACTACAACACTCTTGCACACAACACTCTTGCAACTACTACAACACTCTTGCAACACTACAACACTACAACACTACTACTACAACACTCCAGCAACACTATTACAACACTACTACAACACTCTTGCAACACTACTACAACACTCCAGCAACACTACTACAACACTCCAGCAACACTACTACAACACTCCAGCAACACTACTACAACACTCCAGCAACACTAGCAACACTACTACAACACTCCAGCAACAACACTACTACAACACTCCAGCAACACTACTACAACACTCAACACTCTTGCAACACTACTACAACACTCCAGCAACACTACTACAACACTCCAGCAACACTCTACAACAACACTATTACAACACTACTACAACACTCCAGCAACACTACTACAACACTCCAGCAACACTACTACAACACTCTTACAACACTACTACAACACTCCAGCAACACTACTACAACACTACTACAAACACTCCAGCAACTACTACAACTCCAGCAACACTATTACAACACTACACAACACTCTTGCAACACTACTACAACACTCCAGCAACACTACTACAACACTCCAGCAACACTACTACAACACTCCAGCAACACTACTACAACACTCCAGCAACACTACTACAACACTCTTGCAACACTACTACAACACTCCAGCAACACTACTACAACACTACTACAACACTACTAAAACACTACTACAACACTCTTGCAACACTACTACAACACTCCAGCAACACTACTACAACACTCCAGCAACACTACTACAACACTCCAGCAACACTACTACAACACTCCAGCAACACTATTACACTACAACACTCCAGCAACACTACTACAACACTCTACAACACTACTCTTGCAACACTACTACAACACTCCAGCAACACTACTACAACACTCCAGCAACACTACTACAACACTCCAACACTACTACAACACTCCAGCAACACTACTACAACACTCCAGCAACACTACAACACTCCAGCAACACTACTACAACACTCCAGCAACACTACTACAACACTCCAGCAACACTACTACAACACTCCAGCAACACTACTACAACACTCCTACAACACTATTACAACACTACTACAACACTCTTGCAACACTACTACAGCACTCCAGCAACACTACTACAACACTCCAGCAACACAACTACAACACTCCAGCAACACTACTACAACACTCCAGCAACACTATTACAACACTACAGCAACACTACTACAACACTACTACAACACTACTACAACACTATTACAACACTACTACAACACTCTTGCAACACTACTACACAACACTCAACACTACTACAACACTCAGCATCACTACTACAACACTCTTGCAACACTACTACAACACTCCAGCAACACTACAACACTCCAGCAACACACACTCCAGCAACACTACTACAACACTCCAGCAACACTACTACAACACTCCAGCAACACTACTACAACACTCCAGCAACACTACTACAACACTCCAGCAACACTACTACTACAACACTCCAGCAACACTACTACAACACTCCAACACTATTGCAACACTACTACAACACTCCAGCAACACTACTACAACACTCCAGCAACACTACTACAACACTATTACAACACTACTACAACACTCCAGCAACACTATTACAACACTACTACAACACTCCAGCAACACTATTACAACACTACTACAACACTCCAGCAACACTACTACAACACTCCAGCAACACTACTACAACACTCCAGCAACACAACTACAACACTCCAGCAACACTACTACAACACTCCAGCAACACTACTACAACACTCCAGCAACACTACTACAACACTCCAGCAACACTACTACAACACTACTACAACACTACTACAACACTACTACAACACTACTACAACACTACTACAACACTCCAGCAACACTACTACAACACTCCAGCAACACTACTACAACACTCCAGCAACACTACTACAACACTCCAGCAACACTATTACAACACTACTACAACACTCCAACACTACAAACACTCTTGCAACACTACTACAACACTACAACACTACTACAAACACTCCAGCAACACTACTACAACACTCTTGCAACACTACTACAACACTCCAGCAACACTACTACAACACTCCAGCAACACAACTACAACACTCAACACTACAACACTACTACAACACTCCAGCAACACTACTACAACACTCCAGCAACACTCTTACAACACTACTACAACACTCCAGCAACACTACAACACTACTAACACTCCAGCAACACTACTACAACACTCCAGCAACACTATTACAACACTACTACAACACTACTACAACACTCCAGCAACACTACTACAACACTCCAGCAACACTACTACAACACTCCAGCAACACTACAACACTCCAGCAACACTACTACAACACTACTACAACACTCCAGCAACACTACTACAACACTACAACACTCCAGCAACACTACTACAACACTCCACAACACTACTACAACACTCCAGCAACACTACTACAACACTCCAGCAACACTACAACACTCCAGCAACACTACTACAACACTACTACAACACTACTACAACACTCCAGCAACACTACTACAACACTCTTGCAACACTACTACAACACTCCAGCAACACTACTACAACACTCCAGCAACACTACTACAACACTCCAGCAACACTACTACAACACTCCAGCAACACTACTACAACACTCCAGCAACACTACTACAACACTCCAGCAACACTACTACAACACTCTTGCAACACTACTACAACACTCCAGCAACACTACTACAACACTCCAGCAACACTACTACAACACTCCAGCAACACTACTACAACACTCCAGCAACACTACTACAACACTCCAGCAACACTACTACAACACTCCAGCAACACTATTACAACACTACTACAACACTCCAGCAACACTACTACAACACTCCAGCAACACTACTACAACACTCCAGCAACACTACTACAACACTCCAGCAACACTACTACAACACTCCAGCAACACACCAGCAACACTACTACAACACTCTAGCAACACTACTACAACACTCCAGCAACACTACTACACAACACTCCAGCAACACTACTACAACACTAACTAGCAACACTCTACAACACTCCAGCAACACAACTACAACACTCCAGCAACACAACTACAACACTCCAGCAACACTACTACAACACTCCAGCAACACTACTACAACACTCCAGCAACACTACTACAACACTCCAGCAACACTACTACAACACTCTTGCAACACTACTACAACACTCCAGCAACACTACTACAACACTCCAGCAACACTACTTACTACAACACTACTACAACACTCCACAACACTACTACAACACTACTACAACACTAACTACAACACTCCAGCAACACTACAGCAACACTACTACAACACTACTACAACACTCCAGCAACACTACTACAACACTACACAACACTCTTGCAACACTACTACAACACTCCAGCAACACTACTACAACACTCCACTACAACACTACTACAACACTCTTGCAACACTACTACAACACTCCAGCAACACTACTACAACAACACTACTACAACACTCCAGCAACACTACTACAACACTCCAGCAACACTACTACAACACTCCAGCAACACTACTACAACACTCCAGCAACACTACTACAACACTCTACAACAACACTACTACAACACTACTACAACACTACTGCACAACACTACTACAACACTCCAGCAACACTACTACAACACTCCAGCAACACTACTACAACACTCAACACTACTACAACACTCCAGCAACACTACTACACACACTCCAGCAACACTACTACAACACTCCAGCAACACTACTACAACACTCTACAACAACACTACTACAACACTCCAGCAACACTACTACAACACTCCAGCAACACTACTACAACACTCCAGCAACACTACTACAACACTCCAGCAACACTACTACAACACTCCAGCAACACTACTACAACACTCCAGCAACACTACTACAACACTCCAGCAACACTACTACAACACTCCAGCAACACTACTACAACACTCTTACAACACTACTACAACACTACTACAACACTCCAGCAACACTACTACAACAACACTCCAGCAACACTACTACAACACTCCAGCAACACTACTACAACACTCCAGCAACACTACAACACTACTACAACACTCCAGCAACTACAACTACTACAACACAACACTAGCAACACTACACTACAACACTACAGCAACACTATTACAACACTACTACAACACTCCAACAACACTACTACAACACTCCAGCAACACTACTACAACACTCCAGCAACACTACTACAACACTCCAGCAACACTACTACAACACTCCAGCAACACTACTACAACACTCCAGCAACACTACTACAACACTCCAGCAACACTACTACAACACTCCAGCAACACTATTACAACACTACTACAACACTCTTGCAACACTACTACAACACTCCAGCAACACTACTACAACACTCCAGCAACACTACTACAACACTCCAGCAACACTACTACAACACTCCAGCAACACTACTACAACACTCCAGCAACACTACTACAACACTCCAGCAACACTCCAGCAACACTACTACAACACTCTTGCAACACTACTACAACACTCCAGCAACACTACTACAACACTCCAGCAACACTACTACAACACTCCAGCAACACTACTACAACACTACTACAACACTACTACAACACTCCAGCAACACTACTACAACACTCCAGCAACACTACTACAACACTCCAGCAACACTACTACAACACTCCAGCAACACTACTACAACACTCCAGCAACACTACTACAACACTCCAGCAACACTACTACAACACTCCAGCAACACTACTACAACACTCCAGCAACACTACTACAACACTACTACAACACTCCAGCAACACTACTACAACACTCCAGCAACACTACTACAACACTCCAGCAACACTACTACAACACTCCAGCAACACTACTACAACACTCCAGCAACACTACTACAACACTCTTGCAACACTACTACAACACTCCAGCAACACTACTACAACACTCTTGCAACACTACTACAACACTCCAGCAACACTACTACAACACTCCAGCAACACTACTACAACACTCTTACAACACTCTTGCAACACTACTACAACACTCCAGCAACACTACTACAACACTCTTGCAACACTACTACAACACTCCAGCAACACTACTACAACACTCCACAACACTACTACAACACTCCTGCAACACTACTACAACACTCCAGCAACACTACTACAACACTCCAGCAACACTACTACAACACTCCAGCAACACTACTACAACACTCCAGCAACACTACTACAACACTCCAGCAACACTATTACAACACTCCAGCAACACTACTACAACACTCCAGCAACACTACTACAACACTCCAGCAACACTACTACAACACTCCAGCAACACACTACAACACTCTAGCAACACTACTACAACACTCCAGCAACACTACTACAACACTCCAGCAACACTACTACAACACTCCAGCAACACTACTACAACACACTCAACACTCCAGCTACACAACTACAACACTCCAGCAACACTACTACAACACTCCAGCAACACTACTACAACACTCCAGCAACACTCCAGCAACACTACTACAACACTACTACAACACTCCAGCAACACTACACACACTCCAGCAACACTACTACAACACTCCAGCAACACTACTACAACACTCCAGCAACACTACTACAACACTCCAGCAACACTACTACAACACTACAACACTCCAGCAACACTACAACACTCTTGCAAAACTACTACAACACTCCAGCAACACTACTAAAACACTCCAGCAACACTACTACAACACTCTTGCAACACTGCTACAACACTCCAGCAACACTACTACAACACTCCAGCAACACTATTACAACACTCTTGCAACACTACTACAACACTACTACAACACTCTTGCAACACTACTACAACACTCCAGCAACACTACTACAACACTCTTGCAACACTACTACAACACTCCAGCAACACTACTACAACACTCCAGCAACACTACTACAACACTCCTACAACACTACTACAACACTCCAGCAACACTATTACAACACTCTTGCAACACTACTACAACACTCCTGCAACACTACTACAGCACTCCAACACTACTACAACAACACTACTACAACACTCCAGCAACACTACTACAACACTCCAGCAACACTACTACAACACTCTTGCAACACTACTACAACACTCTTGCAACACTACTACAACACTCCAGCAACACTACTACAACACTCCAGCAACACTACTACAACACTACTACAACACTCCAGCAACACTACTACAACACTCCAGCAACACTACTACAACACTCTTGCAACACTACTACAACACTCTTCTTACAACACTACTACAACACTCCAGCAACACTACTACAACACTCCAGCAACACTACTACAACACTCCAGCAACACTACTACAACACTCCAGCAACACTACTACAACACTCTTGCAACACACTACTACAACACTCTTGCAACACTACTACAACACTCTTGCAACACTACTACAACACTCCAGCAACACTACTACAACACTCCAGCAACACTACTACAACACTCCTACAACACTACTACAACACTCCTACAACACTATTACAACACTACTACAACACTCTTGCAACACTACTACAACACTCTTGCAACACTACTACAACACTCTTGCAACACTACTACAACACTCCAGCAACACTATTACAACACTACTACAACACTCCAGCAACACTACTACAACACTCCAGCAACACTACTACAACACTCCAGCAACACTACTTACAACACTACTACAACACTCTTGCAACACTACTACAACACTCCAGCAACACTACTACAACACTCCAGCAACACTACTACAACACTCCAGCAACACTACTACAACACTACTACAACACTCCAGCAACACTACTACAACACTCCAGCAACACTATTACAACACTCCAGCAACACTACTACAACACTCCAGCAACACTACTACAACACTCTTGCAACACTACTACAACACTCCAGCAACACTACTACAACACTCCAGCAACACTACTACAACACTCCAGCAACACTACTACAACACTCCAGCAACACTACTACAACACTCCTACAACACTACTACAACACTCCAGCAACACTACTACAACACTCTTGCAACACTACTACAACACTCCAGCAACACTATTAAACACACTACAACAACACTACTACAACACTCCAGCAACACTACTACTACAACACTACTACAACACACTACTACAACACTCCAGCAACACTACTACAACACTCTTGCAGCAACACTACTACAACACTCCAGCAACACTACTACAACACTCCAGCAACACTACTACAACACTACCACTCCAACACAACACTACTACAACACTCCAGCAACACTACTACAACACTCCAGCAACACTACTACAACACTCCAGCAACACTACTACAACACTCTTGCAACACTACTACAACACTCCAGCAACTCTACAACACTACTACAACACTCCAGCAACACTACTACAACACTCCAGCAACACTACTACAACACTCTTGCAACACTACTACAACACTCCAGCAACACTACTACACACACTCCAACACTCCAGCAACACTACTACAACACTCCAGCAACACTACTACAACACTCCAGCAACACTACTACAACACTCAACACTACTACAGCAACACTACTACAACACTCCAGCAACACTACTACAACACTCCAGCAACACTACTACAACACTCCTGCAACACTACTACAACACTCCAGCAACACTACTACAACACTCCAGCAACACTACTACAACACTCCTACACTACTACAACACTCCAGCAACACTACTACAACACTACTACAACACTCCAGCAACACTACTACAGCACTTCTGCAACACTACTACAACACTCCAGCAACACTACTACAACACTCCAGCAACACTACTACAACACTCCAGCAACACTACAACACTACTACAACACTCCAGCAACACTACTACAACACTCCAGCAACACTACTACAACACTCCTACAACACTACTACAACACTCCTGCAACACTACTACAACACTCCAGCAACACTACTACAACACTCCTACAACACTACTACAACACTCCAGCAACACTACTACAACACTACTACAACACTCCAGTTTGCAACACTACTACAACACTCCAGAGTGGCAGTTTGTCAAGGCAAACTGGAACCTATTTACCCACCGTGCTGCTCCCTCTGACCTCTCCATTCTGCCTCTTCCTCGTGCCCTCCTCCTTTGTCATGACACCATCATCGTCGCTGCCCTCCGCTCTATTCATCGCTCTTCCTCTAGGGGACCACGGAAGTGCGTTCCCTGGTGGAATGTGGACTGAATGTGGAAGGTGGAATGCTCGGGATGTCCGCTGTAAGTGTTATCTTGAGATTCTTGAGATGATTTCGGGGTTTTAGTGTCCCCGCGGCCCGGTCCTCGACCAGGCCTCCACCCACAGGAAGCAGCCCGTGACAGCTGACTCTCCAGGTACACCCAGGTACGTATTTTACTGCTAGGTAACAGGGGCATAGGGTGAAAGAAACTCTGCCCATTGTTTCTCGCCAGCGCCCGGGATCAAACCCGGGACCACAGGATCACAAGCCCAGTGTGCTGTCCGCTCGGCCGACCGGCTCCCTTAAAGCGTGCAGCCTGGAACCGCTGCCAGCAGACAGGATACACCACTCCTGCTGGATACACCACTCCTGCAGGATACAACACTCCTGCTGGATGCACCACTCCTGCAGGATACACCACTCCTGCAGGATACACCACTCCTGCTGGATACACCACTCCTGCAGGATACACCACTCCTGCTGGATACAACACTCCTGCTGGATACACCACTCCTGCAGGATACACCACTCCTGCTGGATACACCACTCCTGCAGGATACAACACTCCTGCTGGATACACCACTCCTGCTGGATACACCACTCCTGCAGGATACACCACTCCTGCAGGATACAACACTCCTGCTGGATACACCACTCCTGCTGGATACACCACTCCTGCTGGATACACCACTCCTGCAGGATACACCACTCCTGCTGGATACACCACTCCTGCTGGATACACCACTCCTGCTGGATACACCACTCCTGCTGGATACACCACTCCTGCAGGATACACCACTCCTGCTGGATACACCACTCCTGCAGGATACACCACTCATGCAGGATACGCCACTCCTGCTGGATACAACACTCCTGCTGGACAGCACTCCTGCTGGATACACCACTCCTGCTGGATACACCACTCCTGCAGGATACACCACTCCTGCTGGATACACCACTCCTGCAGGATACACCACTCATGCAGGATACGCCACTCCTGCTGGATACACCACTCCTGCTGGATACACCACTCCTGCTGGATACACCACTCCTGCTGGATACACCACTCCTGCAGGATACACCACTCCTGCTGGATACACCACTCCTGCAGGATACACCACTCATGCAGGATACGCCACTCCTGCTGGATACACCACTCCTGCTGGATACAGCACTCCTGCTGGATACACCACTCCTGCTGGATACAACACTCCTGCTGGATACACCACTCCTGCTGGATACACCACTCCTGCTGGATACAACACTCCTGCTGGATACACCACTCCTTCAGGATACACCACTCCTGCTGGATACAACACTCCTGCTGGATACACCACTCCTGCAGGATACACCACTCCTGCAGGATACACCACTCCTGCTGGATACACCACTCCTGCTGGATACACCACTCCTGCTGGATACAACACTCCTGCTGGATACACCACTCCTGCTGGATACACCACTCCTGCAGGATACACCACTCCTGCAGGATACACCACTCCTGCTGGAAACACCACTCCTGCAGGATACACCACTCCTGCTGGATACACCACTCCTGCAGGATACATCACTCCTGCTGGATACACCACTCCTGCTGGATACACCACTCCTGCAGGATACACCACTCCTGCTGGATACACCACTCCTGCAGGATACACAACTCCTGCAGGATACAACACTCCTGCTGGATACACCACACCTGCAGGATACACCACTCCTGCTGGATACACCACTCCTGCTGGATACACCACTCCTGCAGGATACACCACTCCTGCTGGATACAACACTCCTGCTGGATACACCACTCCTGCTGGATACACCACTCCTGCTGGATACACCACTCCTGCTGGATACACCACTCCTGCTGGATACACCACTCCTGCTGGATATACCACTCCTGCTGGATACACCACTCCTGCTGGATACACCACTCCTGCTGGATACACCACTCCTGCTGGATACACCACTCCTGCTGGATACACCACTCCTGCAGGATACACCACTCCTGCTGGATACAACACTCCTGCTGGATACACCACTCCTGCTGGATACACCACTCCTGCTGGATACACCACTCCTGCAGGATACACCACTCCTGCTGGATACGCCACTCCTGCAGGATACAACACTCCTGCTGGATACAACACTCCTGCTGGATACAACACTCCTGCTGGATACAACACTCCTGCTGGATACAACACTCCTGCTGGATACAACACTCCTGCTGGATACAACACTCCTGCTGGATACAACACTCCTGCAGGATACAACACTCCTGCTGGATACAACACTCCTGCTGGATACAACACTCCTGCTGGATACACCACTCCTGCTGGATACACCACTCCTGCTGGATACACCACTCCTGCAGGATACACCACTCCTGCTGGATACAACACTCCTGCTGGATACACCACTCCTGCAGGATACAACACTCCTGCAGGATACAACACTCCTGCTGGATACAACACTCCTGCTGGATACAACACTCCTGCTGGATACAACACTCCTGCTGGATACAACACTCCTGCTGGATACAACACTCCTGCTGGATACACCACTCCTGCTGGATACACCACTCCTGCTGGATACACCACTCCTGCAGGATACAACACTCCTGCAGGATACACCACTCCTGCTGGATACAACACTCCTGCTGGATACAACACTCCTGCTGGATACAACACTCCTGCTGGATACAACACTCCTGCTGGATACAACACTCCTGCTGGATACAACACTCCTGCAGGATACAACACTCCTGCTGGATACAACACTCCTGCTGGATACACCACTCCTGCTGGATACACCACTCCTGCTGGATACACCACTCCTGCTGGATACAACACTCCTGCTGGATACAACACTCCTGCTGGATACAACACTCTTGCTGGATACAACACTCCTGCAGGATACAACACTCCTGCTGGATACACCACTCCTGCAGGATACACCACTCCTGCAGGATACACCACTCCTGCTGGATACACCACTCCTGCTGGATACACCACTCCTGCTGGATACAACACTCCTGCTGGATACACCACTCCTGCAGGATACACCACTCCTGCTGGATACACCACTCCTGCAGGATACAACACTCCTGCTGGATACACCACTCCTGCTGGATACACCACTCCAGCAGGATACACCACTCCTGCAGGATACAACACTCCTGCTGGATACACCACTCCTGCTGGATACACCACTCCTGCTGGATACACCACTCCTGCAGGATACACCACTCCTGCTGGATACACCACTCCTGCTGGATACACCACTCCTGCTGGATACACCACTCCTGCTGGATACACCACTCCTGCAGGATACACCACTCCTGCTGGATACACCACTCCTGCAGGATACACCACTCATGCAGGATACGCCACTCCTGCTGGATACACCACTCCTGCTGGATACAGCACTCCTGCTGGATACACCACTCCTGCTGGATACACCACTCCTGCAGGATACACCACTCCTGCTGGATACACCACTCCTGCAGGATACACCACTCATGCAGGATACGCCACTCCTGCTGGATACACCACTCCTGCTGGATACACCACTCCTGCTGGATACACCACTCCTGCTGGAGACACCACTCCTGCAGGATACACCACTCCTGCTGGATACACCACTCCTGCAGGATACACCACTCATGCAGGATACGCCACTCCTGCTGGATACACCACTCCTGCTGGATACAGCACTCCTGCTGGATACACCACTCCTGCTGGATACAACACTCCTGCTGGATACACCACTCCTGCTGGATACACCACTCCTGCTGGATACAACACTCCTGCTGGATACACCACTCCTGCAGGATACACCACTCCTGCTGGATACAACACTCCTGCTGGATACAACACTCCTGCTGGATACAACACTCCTGCTGGATACACCTCTCCTGCTGGATACAACACTCCTGCTGGATACACCACTCCTGCTGGATACAACACTCCTGCTGGATACACCACTCCTGTTGGATACAACACTCCTGCTGGATACACCACTCCTGCTGGATACAACACTCCTGCTGGATACACCACTCCTGCAGGATACACCACTCCTGCTGGATACAACACTCCTGCTGGATACACCACTCCTGCTGGATACACCACTCCTGCTGGATACAACACTCCTGCTGGATACAACACTCCTGCTGGATACAACACTCCTGCTGGATACACCACTCCTGCTGGATACAACACTCCTGCAGGATACACCACTCCTGCTGGATACACCACTCCTGCTGGATACACCACTCCTGCTGGATACACCACTCCTGCAGGATACACCACTCCTGCAGGATACACCACTCCTGCAGGATACACCACTCCTGCTGGATACACCACTCCTGCTGGATACACCACTCCTGCTGGATACAACACTCCTGCTGGATACACCACTCCTGCTGGATACACCACTCCTGCAGGATACACCACTCCTGCAGGATACACCACTCCTGCTGGATACACCACTCCTGCAGGATACACCACTCCTGCTGGATACACCACTCCTGCAGGATACACCACTCCTGCTGGATACACCACTCCTGCTGGATACACCACTCCTGCAGGATACACCACTCCTGCTGGATACACCACTCCTGCAGGATACACCACTCCTGCAGGATACAACACTCCTGCTGGATACACCACACCTGCAGGATACACCACTCCTGCTGGATACACCACTCCTGCTGGATACACCACTCCTGCAGGATACACCACTCCTGCTGGATACAACACTCCTGCTGGATACACCACTCCTGCTGGATACACCACTCCTGCTGGATACACCACTCCTGCTGGATACACCACTCCTGCTGGATACACCACTCCTGCTGGATACACCACTCCTGCTGGATACACCACTCCTGCTGGATACACCACTCCTGCTGGATACACCACTCCTGCAGGATACACCACTCCTGCTGGATACAACACTCCTGCTGGATACACCACTCCTGCTGGATACACCACTCCTGCTGGATACACCACTCCTGCAGGATACACCACTCCTGCTGGATACGCCACTCCTGCAGGATACAACACTCCTGCTGGATACAACACTCCTGCTGGATACAACACTCCTGCTGGATACAACACTCCTGCTGGATACAACACTCCTGCAGGATACAACACTCCTGCTGGATACAACACTCCTGCTGGATACAACACTCCTGCTGGATACAACACTCCTGCTGGATACACCACTCCTGCTGGATACACCACACCTGCAGGATACACCACTCCTGCTGGATACACCACTCCTGCTGGATACACCACTCCTGCAGGATACACCACTCCTGCTGAATACAACACTACTGCTGGATACACCACTCCTGCTGGATACACCACTCCTGCTGGATACACCACTCCTGCTGGATACACCACTCCTGCTGGATACACCACTCCTGCTGGATACACCACTCCTGCTGGATACACCACTCCTGCTGGATACACCACTCCTGCTGGATACACCACTCCTGCTGGATACACCACTCCTGCTGGATACACCACTCCTGCAGGATACACCACTCCTGCTGGATACAACACTCCTGCTGGATACACCACTCCTGCTGGATACACCACTCCTGCTGGATACACCACTCCTGCAGGATACACCACTCCTGCTGGATACG
Source organism: Procambarus clarkii (assembly GCF_020424385.1). Taxonomy (NCBI): domain Eukaryota; kingdom Metazoa; phylum Arthropoda; class Malacostraca; order Decapoda; family Cambaridae; genus Procambarus; species Procambarus clarkii. The sequence goes on along the minus strand of NW_025564393.1, from coordinate 29,149 downwards.
CCACTCCTGCAGGATACAACACTCCTGCTGGATACAACACTCCTGCTGGATACAACACTCCTGCTGGATACAACACTCCTGCTGGATACAACACTCCTGCTGGATACAACACTCCTGCTTGATACAACACTCCTGCAGGATACAACACTCCTGCTGGATACAACACTCCTGCTGGATACAACACTCCTGCTGGATACACCACTCCTGCTGGATACACCACTCCTGCTGGATACACCACTCCTGCAGGATACACCACTCCTGCTGGATACAACACTCCTGCTGGATACACCACTCCTGCAGGATACAACACTCCTGCAGGATACAACACTCCTGCTGGATACAACACTCCTGCTGGATACAACACTCCTGCTGGATACAACACTCCTGCTGGATACAACACTCCTGCTGGATACAACACTCCTGCTGGATACACCACTCCTGCTGGATACACCACTCCTGCTGGATACACCACTCCTGCAGGATACACCACTCCTGCAGGATACACCACTCCTGCTGGATACAACACTCCTGCTGGATACAACACTCCTGCTGGATACAACACTCCTGCTGGATACAACACTCCTGCTGGATACAACACTCCTGCTGGATACAACACTCCTGCTGGATACAACACTCCTGCTGGATACAACACTCCTGCAGGATACAACACTCCTGCTGGATACAACACTCCTGCTGGATACACCACTCCTGCTGGATACACCACTCCTGCTGGATACACCACTCCTGCTGGATACAACACTCCTGCTGGATACAACACTCCTGCTGGATACAACACTCTTGCTGGATACAACACTCCTGCAGGATACAACACTCCTGCTGGATACACCACTCCTGCAGGATACACCACTCCTGCAGGATACACCACTCCTGCTGGATACACCACTCCTGCTGGATACACCACTCCTGCTGGATACAACACTCCTGCTGGATACACCACTCCTGCAGGATACACCACTCCTGCTGGATACACCACTCCTGCAGGATACAACACTCCTGCTGGATACACCACTCCTGCTGGATACACCACTCCTGCAGGATACACCACTCCTGCAGGATACAACACTCCTGCTGGATACACCACTCCTGCTGGATACACCACTCCTGCTGGATACACCACTCCTGCAGGATACACCACTCCTGCTGGATACACCACTCCTGCTGGATACACCACTCCTGCTGGATACACCACTCCTGCTGGATACACCACTCCTGCAGGATACACCACTCCTGCTGGATACACCACTCCTGCAGGATACACCACTCATGCAGGATACGCCACTCCTGCTGGATACACCACTCCTGCTGGATACAGCACTCCTGCTGGATACACCACTCCTGCTGGATACACCACTCCTGCAGGATACACCACTCCTGCTGGATACACCACTCCTGCAGGATACACCACTCATGCAGGATACGCCACTCCTGCTGGATACACCACTCCTGCTGGATACACCACTCCTGCTGGATACACCACTCCTGCTGGATACACCACTCCTGCAGGATACACCACTCCTGCTGGATACACCACTCCTGCAGGATACACCACTCATGCAGGATACGCCACTCCTGCTGGATACACCACTCCTGCTGCATACAGCTGGATACACCACTCCTGCTGGATACACCACTCCTGCTGGATACAACACTCCTGCTGGATACACCACTCCTGCTGGATACACCACTCCTGCTGGATACAACACTCCTGCTGGATACACCACTCCTGCTGGATACACCACTCCTGCTGGATACACCACTCCTGCTGGATACACCACTCCTGCTGGATACAACACTCCTGCTGGATACACCACTCCTGCTGGATACAACACTCCTGCTGGATACACCACTCCTGCTGGATACAACACTCCTGCTGGATACACCACTCCTGCTGGATACACCACTCCTGCTGGATACACCACTCCTGCTGGATACACCACTCCTGCTGGATACACCACTCCTGCTGGATACACCACTCCTGCTGGATACACCACTCCTGCTGGATACACACACTCTCCTGCTGGATACACACTCCTGCTGGATACACCACTCCTGCTGGATACACCACTCCTGCTGGATACACCACTCCTGCTGGATACACCACTCCTGCTGGATACACCACTCCTGCTGGATACACACTCCTGCTGGATACACCACTCCTGCTACACCACTCCTGCTGGATACACCACTCCTGCTGGATACACCACTCCTGCAGGATACACCACTCCTGCTGGATACACCACTCCTGCTGGATACACCACTCCTGCAGGATACACCACTCCTGCTGGATACACCACTCCTGCTGGATACACCACTCCTGCTGGATACACCACTCCTGCTGGATACACCACTCCTGCAGGATACACCACTCCTGGATACACCACTCCTGCAGGATACACCACTCCTGCTGGATACACCACTCCTGCAGGATACACCACTCCTGCTGGATACAACACTCCTGCTGGATACACCACTCCTGCAGGATACACCACTCCTGCTGGATACACCACTCCTGCTGGATACACCACTCCTGCAGGATACACCACTCCTGCTGGATACACCACTCCTGCTGGATACACCACTCCTGCTGGATACACCACTCCTGCTGGATACACCACTCCTGCTGGATACACCACTCCTGCTGGATACACCACTCCTGCTGGATACACCACTCCTGCTGGATACACCACTCCTGCAGGATACACCACTCCTGCTGGATACACCACTCCTGCTGGATACACCACTCCTGCTGGATACACCACTCCTGCTGGATACACCACTCCTGCTGGATACACCACTCCTGCTGGATACACCACTCCTGCTGGATACACCACTCCTGCTGGATACACCACTCCTGCTGGATACACCACTCCTGCAGGATACACCACTCCTGCTGGATACGCCACTCCTGCTGGATACAACACTCCTGCTGGATACACCACTCCTGCAGGATACACCACTCCTGCTGGATACACCACTCCTGCTGGATACACCACTCCTGCTGGATACACCACTCCTGCTGGATACAACACTCCTGCTGGATACACCACTCCTGCTGGATACACCACTCCTGCTGGATACACCACTCCTGCTGGATACAACACTCCTGCTGGATACACCACTCCTGCTGGATACACCACTCCTGCTGGATACACCACTCCTGCTGGATACACCACTCCTGCTGGATACACCACTCCTGCTGGATACACCACTCCTGCTGGATACACCACTCCTGCTGGATACACCACTCCTGCTGGATACACCACTCCTGCTGGATACACCACTCCTGCTGGATACAACACTCCTGCTGGATACAACACTCCTGCTGGATACACCACTCCTGCTGGATACACCACTCCTGCTGGATACACCACTCCTGCTGGATACACCACTCCTGCTGGATACACCACTCCTGCTGGATACACCACTCCTGCTGGATACACCACTCCTGCTGGATACACCACTCCTGCAGGATACACCACTCCTGCTGGATACACTCCTGCTACAACACTCCTGCTGGATACAACACTCCTGCTGGATACAACACTCCTGCTGGATACAACACTCCTGCTGGATACAACACTCCTGCTGGATACAACACTCCTGCTGGATACAACACTCCTGCTGGATACAACACTCCTGCTGGGATACAACACTCCTGCTGGATACAACACTCCTGCTGGATACACCACTCCTGCTGGATACACCACTCCTGCTGGATACACCACTCCTGCTGGATACACCACTCCTGCTGGATACAACACTCCTGCTGGATACACCACTCCTGCAGGATACAACACTCCTGCAGGATACAACACTCCTGCTGGATACAACACTCCTGCTGGATACAACACTCCTGCTGGATACAACACTCCTGCTGGATACAACACTCCTGCTGGATACAACACTCCTGCTGGATACACCACTCCTGCTGGATACACCACTCCTGCTGGATACACCACTCCTGCTGGATACAACACTCCTGCTGGATACACCACTCCTGCTGGATACAACACTCCTGCTGGATACAACACTCCTGCTGGATACAACACTCCTGCTGGATACAACACTCCTGCTGGATACAACACTCCTGCTGGATACAACACTCCTGCTGGATACAACACTCCTGCTGGATACAACACTCCTGCTGGATACACCACTCCTGCTGGATACACCACTCCTGCTGGATACACCACTCCTGCTGGATACAACACTCCTGCTGGATACAACACTCCTGCTGGATACAACACTCCTGGATACAACACTCCTGCAGGATACAACACTCCTGCTGGATACACCACTCCTGCAGGATACACCACTCCTGCTGGATACACCACTCCTGCTGGATACACCACTCCTGCTGGATACACCACTCCTGCTGGATACAACACTCCTGCTGGATACACCACTCCTGCAGGATACACCACTCCTGCTGGATACACCACTCCTGCAGGATACAACACTCCTGCTGGATACACCACTCCTGCAGGATACACCACTCCTGCAGGATACACCACTCCTGCTGGATACACCACTCCTGCTGGATACACCACTCCTGCTGGATACACCACTCCTGCTGGATACACCACTCCTGCTGGATACACCACTCCTGCTGGATACACCACTCCTGCTGGATACACCACTCCTGCTGGATACACCACTCCTGCTGGATACACCACTCCTGCTGGATACACCACTCCTGCAGGATACACCACTCCTGCAGGATACACCACTCCTGCAGGATACACCACTCCTGCTGGATACACCACTCCTGCTGGATACACCACTCCTGCTGGATACACCACTCCTGCTGGATACACCACTCCTGCAGGATACACCACTCCTGCTGGATACACCACTCCTGCTGGATACACCACTCCTGCAGGATACACCACTCCTGCAGGATACGCCACTCCTGCTGGATACACCACTCCTGCTGGATACACCACTCCTGCTGGATACACCACTCCTGCTGGATACACCACTCCTGCAGGATACACCACTCCTGCTGGATACACCACTCCTGCAGGATACACCACTCCTGCTGGATACAACACTCCTGCTGGATACACCACTCCTGCTGGATACAGCACTCCTGCTGGATACACCACTCCTGCTGGATACAACACTCCTGCTGGATACACCACTCCTGCTGGATACACCACTCCTGCTGGATACAACACTCCTGCTGGATACACCACTCCTGCAGGATACACCACTCCTGCTGGATACAACACTCCTGCTGGATACAACACTCCTGCTGGATACAACACTCCTGCTGGATACACCTCTCCTGCTGGATACAACACTCCTGCTGGATACACCACTCCTGCTGGATACAACACTCCTGCTGGATACACCACTCCTGTTGGATACAACACTCCTGCTGGATACACCACTCCTGCTGGATACAACACTCCTGCTGGATACACCACTCCTGCAGGATACACCACTCCTGCTGGATACAACACTCCTGCTGGATACACCACTCCTGCAGGATACACCACTCCTGCTGGATACAACACTCCTGCTGGATACAACACTCCTGCTGGATACAACACTCCTGCTGGATACACCACTCCTGCTGGATACAACACTCCTGCAGGATACACCACTCCTGCTGGATACACCACTCCTGCTGGATACACCACTCCTGCTGGATACACCACTCCTGCAGGATACACCACTCCTGCAGGATACACCACTCCTGCAGGATACACCACTCCTGCTGGATACACCACTCCTGCTGGATACACCACTCCTGCTGGATACAACACTCCTGCTGGATACACCACTCCTGCTGGATACACCACTCCTGCAGGATACACCACTCCTGCAGGATACACCACTCCTGCTGGATACACCACTCCTGCAGGATACACCACTCCTGCTGGATACACCACTCCTGCAGGATACACCACTCCTGCTGGATACACCACTCCTGCTGGATACACCACTCCTGCAGGATACACCACTCCTGCTGGATACACCACTCCTGCAGGATACACCACTCCTGCAGGATACAACACTCCTGCTGGATACACCACACCTGCAGGATACACCACTCCTGCTGGATACACCACTCCTGCTGGATACACCACTCCTGCAGGATACACCACTCCTGCTGGATACAACACTCCTGCTGGATACACCACTCCTGCTGGATACACCACTCCTGCTGGATACACCACTCCTGCTGGATACACCACTCCTGCTGGATACACCACTCCTGCTGGATACACCACTCCTGCTGGATACACCACTCCTGCTGGATACACCACTCCTGCTGGATACACCACTCCTGCAGGATACACCACTCCTGCTGGATACAACACTCCTGCTGGATACACCACTCCTGCTGGATACACCACTCCTGCTGGATACACCACTCCTGCAGGATACACCACTCCTGCTGGATACGCCACTCCTGCAGGATACAACACTCCTGCTGGATACAACACTCCTGCTGGATACAACACTCCTGCTGGATACAACACTCCTGCTGGATACAACACTCCTGCAGGATACAACACTCCTGCTGGATACAACACTCCTGCTGGATACAACACTCCTGCTGGATACAACACTCCTGCTGGATACACCACTCCTGCTGGATACACCACACCTGCAGGATACACCACTCCTGCTGGATACACCACTCCTGCTGGATACACCACTCCTGCAGGATACACCACTCCTGCTGAATACAACACTACTGCTGGATACACCACTCCTGCTGGATACACCACTCCTGCTGGATACACCACTCCTGCTGGATACACCACTCCTGCTGGATACACCACTCCTGCTGGATACACCACTCCTGCTGGATACACCACTCCTGCTGGATACACCACTCCTGCTGGATACACCACTCCTGCTGGATACACCACTCCTGCTGGATACACCACTCCTGCAGGATACACCACTCCTGCTGGATACAACACTCCTGCTGGATACACCACTCCTGCTGGATACACCACTCCTGCTGGATACACCACTCCTGCAGGATACACCACTCCTGCTGGATACGCCACTCCTGCAGGATACAACACTCCTGCTGGATACAACACTCCTGCTGGATACAACACTCCTGCTGGATACAACACTCCTGCTGGATACAACACTCCTGCTGGATACAACACTCCTGCTTGATACAACACTCCTGCAGGATACAACACTCCTGCTGGATACAACACTCCTGCTGGATACAACACTCCTGCTGGATACACCACTCCTGCTGGATACACCACTCCTGCTGGATACACCACTCCTGCAGGATACACCACTCCTGCTGGATACAACACTCCTGCTGGATACACCACTCCTGCAGGATACAACACTCCTGCAGGATACAACACTCCTGCTGGATACAACACTCCTGCTGGATACAACACTCCTGCTGGATACAACACTCCTGCTGGATACAACACTCCTGCTGGATACAACACTCCTGCTGGATACACCACTCCTGCTGGATACACCACTCCTGCTGGATACACCACTCCTGCAGGATACACCACTCCTGCAGGATACACCACTCCTGCTGGATACAACACTCCTGCTGGATACAACACTCCTGCTGGATACAACACTCCTGCTGGATACAACACTCCTGCTGGATACAACACTCCTGCTGGATACAACACTCCTGCTGGATACAACACTCCTGCTGGATACAACACTCCTGCAGGATACAACACTCCTGCTGGATACAACACTCCTGCTGGATACACCACTCCTGCTGGATACACCACTCCTGCTGGATACACCACTCCTGCTGGATACAACACTCCTGCTGGATACAACACTCCTGCTGGATACAACACTCTTGCTGGATACAACACTCCTGCAGGATACAACACTCCTGCTGGATACACCACTCCTGCAGGATACACCACTCCTGCAGGATACACCACTCCTGCTGGATACACCACTCCTGCTGGATACACCACTCCTGCTGGATACAACACTCCTGCTGGATACACCACTCCTGCAGGATACACCACTCCTGCTGGATACACCACTCCTGCAGGATACAACACTCCTGCTGGATACACCACTCCTGCTGGATACACCACTCCTGCAGGATACACCACTCCTGCAGGATACAACACTCCTGCTGGATACACCACTCCTGCTGGATACACCACTCCTGCTGGATACACCACTCCTGCAGGATACACCACTCCTGCTGGATACACCACTCCTGCTGGATACACCACTCCTGCTGGATACACCACTCCTGCTGGATACACCACTCCTGCAGGATACACCACTCCTGCTGGATACACCACTCCTGCAGGATACACCACTCATGCAGGATACGCCACTCCTGCTGGATACACCACTCCTGCTGGATACAGCACTCCTGCTGGATACACCACTCCTGCTGGATACACCACTCCTGCAGGATACACCACTCCTGCTGGATACACCACTCCTGCAGGATACACCACTCATGCAGGATACGCCACTCCTGCTGGATACACCACTCCTGCTGGATACACCACTCCTGCTGGATACACCACTCCTGCTGGATACACCACTCCTGCAGGATACACCACTCCTGCTGGATACACCACTCCTGCAGGATACACCACTCATGCAGGATACGCCACTCCTGCTGGATACACCACTCCTGCTGCATACAGCACTCCTGCTGGATACACCACTCCTGCTGGATACAACACTCCTGCTGGATACACCACTCCTGCTGGATACACCACTCCTGCTGGATACAACACTCCTGCTGGATACACCACTCCTGCAGGATACACCACTCCTGCTGGATACAACACTCCTGCTGGATACAATACTCCTGCTGGATACAACACTCCTGCTGGATACACCACTCCTGCTGGATACAACACTCCTGCTGGATACACCACTCCTGCTGGATACAACACTCCTGCTGGATACACCACTCCTGTTGGATACAACACTCCTGCTGGATACACCACTCCTGCTGGATACAACACTCCTGCTGGATACACCACTCCTGCAGGATACACCACTCCTGCTGGATACAACACTCCTGCTGGATACACCACTCCTGCAGGATACACCACTCCTGCTGGATACAACACTCCTGCTGGATACAACACTCCTGCTGGATACAACACTCCTGCTGGATACACCACTCCTGCTGGATACAACACTCCTGCTGGATACACCACTCCTGCTGGATACACCACTCCTGCTGGATACACCACTCCTGCTGGATACACCACTCCTGCAGGATACACCACTCCTGCAGGATACACCACTCCTGCAGGATACACCACTCCTGCTGGATACACCACTCCTGCTGGATACACCACTCCTGCTGGATACAACACTCCTGCTGGATACACCACTCCTGCTGGATACACCACTCCTGCAGGATACACCACTCCTGCAGGATACACCACTCCTGCTGGATACACCACTCCTGCAGGATACACCACTCCTGCTGGATACACCACTCCTGCAGGATACACCACTCCTGCTGGATACACCACTCCTGCTGGATACACCACTCCTGCAGGATACACCACTCCTGCTGGATACACCACTCCTGCAGGATACACCACTCCTGCAGGATACAACACTCCTGCTGGATACACCACACCTGCAGGATACACCACTCCTGCTGGATACACCACTCCTGCTGGATACACCACTCCTGCAGGATACACCACTCCTGCTGGATACAACACTCCTGCTGGATACACCACTCCTGCTGGATACACCACTCCTGCTGGATACACCACTCCTGCTGGATACACCACTCCTGCTGGATACACCACTCCTGCTGGATACACCACTCCTGCTGGATACACCACTCCTGCTGGATACACCACTCCTGCTGGATACACCACTCCTGCAGGATACACCACTCCTGCTGGATACAACACTCCTGCTGGATACACCACTCCTGCTGGATACACCACTCCTGCTGGATACACCACTCCTGCAGTATACACCACTCCTGCTGGATACGCCACTCCTGCAGGATACAACACTCCTGCTGGATACAACACTCCTGCTGGATACAACACTCCTGCTGGATACAACACCCCTGCTGGATACAACACTCCTGCAGGATACAACACTCCTGCTGGATACAACACTCCTGCTGGATACAACACTCCTGCTGGATACAACACTCCTGCTGGATACACCACTCCTGCTGGATACACCACTCCTGCTGGATACACCACTCCTGCAGGATACACCACTCCTGCTGGATACAACACTCCTGCTGGATACACCACTCCTGCAGGATACAACACTCCTGCAGGATACAACACTCCTGCTGGATACAACACTCCTGCTAGATACAACACTCCTGCTGGATACAACACTCCTGCTGGATACAACACTCCTGCTGGATACACCACTCCTGCTGGATACACCACTCCTGCTGGATACACCATTCCTGCAGGATACAACACTCCTGCAGGATACACCACTCCTGCTGGATACAACACTCCTGCTGGATACAACACTCCTGCTGGATACAACACTCCTGCTGGATACAACACTCCTGCTGGATACAACACTCCTGCTGGATACAACACTCCTGCTGGATACAACACTCCTGCTGGATACAACACTCCTGCTGGATACAACACTCCTGCTGGATACAACACTCCTGCTGGATACAACACTCCTGCTGGATACAACACTCCTGCTGGATACACCACTCCTGCTGGATACACCACTCCTGCTGGATACACCACTCCTGCTGGATACAACACTCCTGCTGGATACAACACTCCTGCTGGATACAACACTCTTGCTGGATACAACACTCCTGCAGGATACAACACTCCTGCTGGATACACCACTCCTGCTGGATACAACACTCCTGCTGGATACACCACTCCTACTGGATACAACACTCCTGCTGGATACAACACTCCTGCTGGATACAACACTCCTGCTGGATACACCACTCCTGCTGGATACACCACTCCTGCTGGATACAACGCTCCTGCTGGATACATTACTCCTGCTGGATACAACACTCCTGTTGGATACACCACTCCTGCAGGATACACCACTCCTGCTGGATACAACACTCCTGCAGGATACAACACTCCTGCAGGATACAACACTCCTGCAGGATACAACACTCCTGCAGGATACAACACTCCTGCTGGATACACCACTCCTGCAGGATACACCACTCCTGCTGGATACAACACTCCTGCAGGATACAACACTCCTGCAGGATACAACACTCCTGCAGGATACAACACTCCTGCAGGATACAACACTCCTGCAGGATACAACACTTCTTTTGTTTTGTTTCGGAAGGCGAGTGGGGTGGTCCGTAGGACCATCCGTACAGCTAAGCGTGAGTGTTGGAAGTCATGTTTCCACCATTGCGTCTGAAACTCCTCTGCTGCAGATCTGGAAGCGTGTCCGCAAGATAGCGGGTAAGTTCGTTTCCGATGTCTCGGAACCTTCACCTCCGTGGTTCTCTTTTGTTGGACCCATTGCAGGTTCTCGACCGAACTGGGTTCCATCTTTTCTTCTGTTAGCTCTGGTTCTCATCTTCCTCAATCTTTCCTTCTTCGTAAACCTGCTTTTGAATCTCGTCCCCTAGATTTCTGAACTCATCTCAGACTTCCCTATAACGATCCCTTCTCTCTCTCTGAACTTCGGTCTGCCCTGGCCCTCTGCGGTTCTACGGCGGCGGGCTCCGATGGCATTCATTAAGAGATGCTTCGCCATCTGCCCACCGAGGAGACCCACGAAAACCAGGGTCTCTTGGGAAGTCTAAGGACTTCCTCCCTATGCCCATACGAATTGTGTCTGCAAACTCTTTGAACGTTCGTTAACGTTCGTTTGATGTGGTTCTTAGAACACTATCTTCCCTTCTCAATTTGGTTTCCGCAAGTGCCGCAGCACAACAGATGTCCTGGTGAACTTGGAGGTCTATATTCGTACTGTTTTTGCTGCGAAGACCTCCGTTGTTGCCGTCCTTATTGACCTGGAAAAGGCTAACGACATCACTTGGAGATATAATATTCTGTCCCAACTTCATTCCTTCCACTGGGCTTCGTGGCTTAAAGGTCTGTCCCTCCCTTTCTTTCTCCAAAGCTTCCTCACTCGTCGTTCCTTTCGGGTGAGGCTTGGTGCTCTGCCTCTTTTCAGCAATACTTTTTCTAGCAATACAGCAATACAATTTCAGTATTGTTGTACTACAACACAACTTGTAAAACTCCAGCAACATTACTACAACACTCCTGCAACACTAATTCACTTCTACTTCACTTCTACAACACTTCTACAACACTCCTGCAACACTACTACAACACTCCTGCAACACTTCTACAACACTCCTGCAACACTACTACAACACAACTACAACACTACTAAAACACTCCTGCTAACTAACTGTTAACTAACACTATTAGTGTGTTTGTTAACTAATACAGACACAGGAGTGTCTGCAGTAGTGTAGTACGACAGACACTCCTGTGTCTGTAGTAGAGTAGTAGTGTCCTGGACACCAACAGTACTGCACAGATTCCGTACTGCACAGAAGGCAGAACGAATATAGACGTCAAACTCTGTCAAAACAAATACGACTCAAAATATGAATAATATCAAATAATCAAATATAAAAAAAAAACTCAAAATCAAATAATACTCAAAAAATATCAAAATATCAAAACAAATATGACTCTGTCCGCGTGTCTTGATTCCGTGTGTGTGTCCATAGGGTTTTGAGTCCAGGATGCCATTTGTGTCCCCTCAAATTTTAAAATTGTAAAATAATGTGTAAAATAATAATTTGAAAAAATTAAAAAGACAAAGATTTTGGAATCCCTCAAATCCTGGGATCCTGTCATGAATCCATGAATCATGTGTGTCTTGATTGTCTTGATCACCTGTGTGTGTGATTGATTCGTGTGTGTCTTGATTCCGTGTGTGTCTTGATTCCGTGTGTGTCTTGATTCCGCCTGTGTTTTGATCCTGTGTCTTGCTTCCGTGTGTCTCTTGAGGCTGTGTGTGAGTTCCGTGTGTGTCTGTATTCCGTGTGTGTCTTGATTGTGTGAGTGTGTGTGTGTATTTGAGGGTCCGTCAGAGTCTATGTCCGTGTCCATTTAAGTCCGTGTCAGTTTTACGTGTTTACATGTTTTAGATGTCAGAATCTATGGGGTTTTGAGTCCAGGAAGCCATTTTCGTCCCCTCAAATTACCTCCCTTATCTCCACCTTGGGATCGTGTCATGAATCCATGAGTCCATGCGTGTCTTGATTCCGTGTGTGTCTCGAGACACACGGAATGTGTCTTGATCCTGTGTCTTGAGTCGTGTGTTTCTTGATTCTATGTCTGTCCGTCAGAGTCTATGAGTGTCCGTGTCCGTGTGTCCTTGTTTGGGTCCAGGAAGTTATTTTGTCTGGACCCAAATTGCCTCCCTTCTCCCCACCTGAAATCCAGGTGAATTGAAAGACCTGCCCGAGGTCAGTGGATCCAGGTATCCGTCCGTGGGCCCCCGGATTTCTACCCTTTCCCACATTCCAAGGGAATGTGGGAATGTCAGTCAATCTTCAGCTATCCAGAGAATCTATCGGAACTGATGCTCCTACAGGGCACAGAGAAATCTGTGCCCTGTAGTTGCAACCGTTTCGACAGGTTCGAACGCAGGTCTATCCGGATTAAGAACATGTTCTATCCGACTAGGCCACGCTGGAGTTGCCTTCTGAATCAAATTTGGCACGTGTATTTATACCTCGTAGCAAGGTTAGTTAGTGTCTATTTATAAAAAAATGCAATGATTGACGTGTGAAGTTGTGAGTTTGTGTTGACAGTAAGAAATACATTACAGCTTATTCGATGAGGTTGCAGTCCAGTGACGCAGTTTCATGAATGAATATTGGAGAATTTAGGCAAACTGACATGTGTGTGTGTGTGTGTGTGTGTGTGTGTGTGTGTGTGTGTGTGTGTGTGTGTGTGTGTGTGTGTGTGTGTGTGTGTGTGTGTGTGTGTGTGTGTAATTACCTAAGTGTAGTTACAGGATGAGAGCTACGCTCGTGGTGTCCCGTCTTCCCAGCACTCTTTGTCATATAACGCTTTGAAACTACTGACGGTCTTGGCCTCCACCACCTTCTCACTTAACTTGTTCCAACCGTCTACCACTCTATTTGCGAAGGTGAATTTTCTTATATTTCTTCGGCATCTGTGTTTAGCTAGTTTAAATCTATGACCTCTTGTTCTTGAAATTCCAGGTCTCAGGAAGTCTTCCCTGTCGATTTTATCAATTCCTGTAACTATTTTGTATGTAGTGATCATATCACCTCTTTTTCTTCTGTCTTCTAGTTTTGGCATATTTAATGCTTCTAACCTCTCCTCGTAGCTCTTGCCCTTCAGTTCTGGGAGCCACTTAGTAGCATGTCTTTGCACCTTTTCCAGTTTGTTGATGTGCTTCTTAAGATATGGGCACCACACAACAGCTGCATATTCTAGCTTTGGCCTAACAAAAGTCATGAACAATTTCTTTAGTATATCGCCATCCATGTATTTAAATGCAATTCTGAAGTTAGAAAGCATAGCATAGGCTCCTTGCACAATATTCTTTATGTGGTCCTCAGGTGATAGTTTTCTATCTAGAACCACTCCTAGATCTCTTTCTTTATCAGAATTCTTTAAAGATTTCTCACATAATATATAGGTTGTGTGGGGTCTATGTTCTCCTATTCCACATTCCATAACATGACATTTATTAACATTAAATTCCATTTGCCAAGTGGTGCTCCATATACTTATTTTGTCCAGGTCTTCTTGAAGGGCATGACAGTCATCTAAATTTCTTATCATTCCTATTATCTTAGCATCATCAGCAAACATGTTCATATAATTCTGTATACCAACTGGTAGATCATTTATGTACACAATAAACATCACTGGTGCAAGAACTGAACCCTGTGGTACTCCACTTGTGACATTTCTCCATTCTGATACATTGCCTCTGATTACTGCCCTCATTTTTCTATCAGTCAGAAAATTTTTCATCCATGATAGAAGCTTACCTGTCACCCCTCCAATATTTTCCAGTTTCCAGAACAACCTCTTATGTGGAACTCTGTCGAAAGCCTTTTTTAGGTCCAGATAGATGCAGTCAACCCAACCATCTCTTTCCTGTAATATCTCTGTGGCTCGATCATAGAAACTGAGTAAATTCGATACACAGGATCTTCCAGATCGAAAACCATACTGTCTGTCTGATATTATATCATTTCTCTCTAGGTGTTCTACCCATTTAGTTTTGATTAGTTTTTCCAATACTTTCACTATTACACTTGTCAATGATACAGGTCTATAATTGAGGGGGTCTTCCCTGCTGCCACTTTTGTAGATTGGAACTATGTTAGCCTGTTTCCACCCGTCTGCTACGATTCCTGTACACAGGGATGCCTGAAAGATCAGGTGAAGTGGAATGCTGAGCTCAGATGCACATTCTCTCAGAACCCATGGTGAAACGCCATCTGGGCCAGCTGCTTTGTTCTTACCGAGCTCCTTGAGCATTTTTTCCACTTCGTCTCTAGACACCTCTATGTGTTCTATGTTGTTCTCTGGAATTCTTATTGTATCTGGTTCCCTAAAGATTTCATTTTGTACAAACACACTTTGGAACTTTTCGTTTAGTGTTTCACACATTTCCTTTTCATCTTCCGTGAATCTATTTCCCATTTTCAACCTCTGAATATTATCCTTTACCTGCAATTTGTTGTTTATGAATTTATAGAATAGACCTGGTTCTGTTTTACATTTGTCCGCAATCCCTTTTTCAAAATTTCTTTCTGCCTCTCTCCTCACTGCCGTGTAGTTGTTTCTCGCATCTTTGTATCGCTGGTATGTTTGGGGGTTCGGCCTCTTCCTGTATTGATTCCATTTTTGTGTCTTTCGGTCTCTAGCCCTCTCGCAATTTCTATTGAACCAATCCTGTTTCCTAGTTCTGCATCTCTGTTTTGGTATAAATTTTTTTGTGCCTTTATCATATATTTCACAAAACTTGCCATACATCTCATTCACTTCCTTGCCTAGCATCAAGTCTGTCCAATTATACTCACTAAAAAAATTTCTAAGGTCACCATAATGTCCTCTCCTGAAGTCTGGTTTTTCAACTGCTTCAACCTCCTTATTTTCTTCCAGCTTATAACGCATTGCATACTTTATTCCCAAAAAGACATGGTCACTTTTACCCAAGGGAAGAAGGTACTGAATGTCAAATATCTCTTCCTCCTTCCTGGTAAATATCAAATCTAGCATAGAGGGAACGTCCCCTTCCCTCATCCTCGTAGCTTGTTTAACATGTTGATACAAGAATGTTTCCAGGATGAGGTCTACAAATTTACAGGTCCAAAAATCTTCTGTTTTAGCTTCATATGCTTCCCAGTCTATGGATTTCAAGTTGAAGTCACCGACTATCAACAGTCGTGATCTATCGTTATCCGCTCTCGCTATAATCTCTCTCATTATTGTTATAAGACCTTCACGTTTACTATCTAGCTCCTCCTTTGACCATGTGCTGCTTGGCGGTGGACTATATGCATTTATCATCATTAGTTTATCATCCTCATAGCAGATCTCTAGTGCTATTATGTCAACTTCTTGTGGATTGGCAGTCATTATTTCCTTCACCTTTAGGTGTTCTTTCACCAGCACAGCAACGCCACCGCCTTTCCTAATTTTTCTGTCCCGTCTCCAAATTGAGTAGCCCCTTGGGAATATGACCTCATTTAAAATTACATCTTCAAGTTTTGTCTCCGTGAGTGCAACAATGTCTGGTGTCTGCAGCTGTATTACATCACTTAACTCCAGTATCTTCGATCTCACTCCATCTATGTTGGTGTATGCAATCTTCAGGAACTTGTTCCCCCTCTCCTTATTCTTCACTCCCCCTCTCTCTATTGATTTTGTTGGTTTGCCTTTATGTACCACTTTACTGGTTTGCCTACCCCTATCACTTTGTAGAAAAAAGAATTTATTTCTTCTTCATTCCTGCTCTCATTTAAATGTTTTGCCTCGGCGAGGTTCAGTTTCAGCTTCTCTCTATCTTCTTTTGAAAGATCTCGTCTTAACGACCACCCTTTCCCATCCTCATCCCTTTGCAATTTTCTAGCATTCCTTAGTACTTCTTCCATCTGTTTGGCACCGTTTAGGGTGATCCTCAAAGGTCGATCTTTCCCTTTTACGTACCTGCCTATTCTCCTATAGTCGCACACATTCTCTCTGTTTGTAAGACCTTCCACGAGGCCAACAATTTTATCTACTACTTTAGCTTCTTCTACAGCTCTTTCTGACCTAGATGTTATCGCCTTTTCTTTGCAGCCAAAAATGATCAGGGACTTACTCCGGTCAACTGTGTTTTGCACTAACTTCGGGTTAGATGCCAATTCTTTCCTCACTTCTAGCCTAATGTTTGTTTTATCTTGGTTGCTGCAGTGTTTGACTTCCTTTACTGCTTCTTCTATTTTTTCCTTCTCCTTGGCCACTTGTGCATAAGTGAGTTGCATATCTTTCTTGCACTGTTCTATTCCCTGTGTAACTTCCTCCATCTGTGCTGACAAAAGCTGTTTCTCCTGTTGAATTTCCTTGCCTAACCTATTGTAGTCATTTATGTTTAAATTTACTTTAACTTCTTCCAAAGCTATTTTTAAGAGTTTATTTTCTTCTTCCATGGCTTTGCAATTTGTTTCCAATTGATTCTTATCCTTGCGCAAGTCTTTCACTAAACCCTCAAGACATAAAACTTTGCTATTCAAATGGTCATTACTTTCTTTCAATTCACTAATTATTTCTACATGAGAGTTCACTATAGTATCTAAATTTATCAACTTGTTATGTAGACTACTAATATCAATGCTTTCTTCATTGAATCCCTCAAAATCAAGCTCTGTTTTGTTTTTCCCCTTGCCAGTGGCCATCTTGAATGTTCTTCTCTGCACTGTAAACACTAGGGCAACTTTTTCTCATCCGATTTTTCACTTCCCTTAGCACTTTCCTGTTATCTCACCTATTTTTCAAGAGCACTATACCTTTATGTTCTCTGGGACACCACTCACTACCATCAACCTGTACTACAATACTTAGGATTGTTGAAATATGCTGGAGCTCCTCTGCTGCAAGTGTTGACCCTAGGGGTGTCACCTTTTGAAAATGTGTGTGTGTGTGTGTGCGTGTGTGTGTGTGTGTGTGTGTGTGTGTGTGTGTGTGTGTGTGTGTGTGTGTGTGTGTGTGTGTGTGTGTGTGTGTGTGTGTGTGTGTGTGTGTGTGTGTGTGTGTGTGTGTGTGTGTGTGTGTGTGTGTGTGTGTGTGTGTGTGTGTGTGTGTGTGTGTGTGTGTGTGTGTGTGTGTGTGTGTGTATGTGTGTGCGTGTGTGGGTGTGTGTGTGTGGGTACTCACCTAGTTGTACTCACCTAGTTGTGCTTGCGGGGGTTGAGCTCTGGCTCTTTGGTCCCGCCTCTCAACCGTCAATCAACAGGTGTACAGGTTCCTGAGCCTATTGGGCTCTATCATATCTACACTTGAAACTGTGTATGGAGTCAGCCTCCACCACATTGCTTCCTAATGCATTCCATTTGTCAACCACTCTGACACTAAAAAAGTTCTTTCTAATATCTCTGTGGCTCATTTGGGCGCTCAGTTTCCACCTGTGTGTTTACTAGTTGTGTTTTTGCGGGGGTTGAGCTTTGCTCTTTCGGCCCGCCTCTCAACTGTCAATCAACTGTTTACTAAACACTTTTTTTTTTTTTTTTTTTTTTTCCACACCACACACACACCCCAGGAAGCAGCCCGTGACAGCTAACTAACTCCCAGGTACCTATTTACTGCTAGGTAACAGGGGCACTTAGGGTGAAAGAAACTTTGCCCATTTGTTTCTGCCTCGTGCGGGAATCGAACCCGCGCCACAGAAATACGAGTCCTGCGCGCTATCCACCAGGCTACGAGTGCCCCCTAGTGTGTCCCCTAGTGCGTGTGCCCCTTGTGTTAAATAGCCTGTCTTTATCAACCCTGTCGATTCCCTTGAGAATCTTGAATGTGGTGATCATGTCCCCACTAACTCTTCTGTCTTCCAACGAAGTGAGGTTCAATTCCCGTAGCCTCTCCTCGTAGCTCATACCTCTCAGCTCGGGTACTAGTCTGGTGGCAAAACTTTGAACCTTTTCCAGTTTAGTCTTATGCTTGACTAGATATGGACTCCATGCTGGAGCCGCATACTCCAGGATTGGTCTGACATATGTGGTATATAATGTTCTGAAAGATTCCTTACACAAGTTTCTAAAGGCCGTTCTTATGTTAGCGAACCTGGCATATGCTGCTGATGTTATCCTCTTGATAACAAGAGACCGGGGACAGGTAGCTTCAGGGGACAGGTCTGGCGTGATATCAACCAGATATCACGCCAGATATCACGGTCTTTCTCTCTCTCTGGGCTCTTGAAGTATTTCATCTCCCAAGTGATACCTTGTATCTGGTCTCCTGCTTCCTACCCCTATCTTCATTACATTACATTTGCTTGGGTTAAACTCTAACATCCATTTGTTCGACCATTCCTGCAGCTTGTCCAGGTCTTCTTGAAGCCTCAAGCTGTCCTCCTCTGTCTTAATCCTTCTCATAATTTTGGCATCATCAGCAAACATTGAGAGAAATGAATCGATACCCTCTGAAAATCATTTACATATATCAGAAACAAGATAGGACCGAGTACAGAGCCCTGTGGGACTCCACTGGTGACTTCACGCCAATCAGAGGTCTCACCCCTCACCGTAACTCTCTGCTTCCTATTGCTTAGGAAGCAGAGAGTATCCCTTATCCACTGGAGCACCTTACCAGCTACACCTGCCTGTCTCTCCAGCTTATGTACCAGCCTCTTATGCGGTACTGTGTCAAAGGCTTTCCGACAATCCAAGAAAATGCAGTCCGCCCAGCCCTCTCTTTCTTGCTTAATCTGTGTCACCTGGTCATAGAATTCTATTAAGCCAGTCAGGCAAGATTTACCCTCCCTGAACCCATGTTGTCGATTTGTCACGAAGTCCCTTCTCTCCAGATGTGCTACCAGGTTTTTTCTCACGATCTTCTCCATCACCTTGCATGGTATACAAGTCAAGGATACTGGCCTGTAGTTCAGTGCCTCTTGCCTGTCGCCCTTTTTGTATATTGGGACCACATTCGCCGTCTTCCATATTTCTGGTAGGTCTCGAGTCTCCAGTGACTTACTATACACTATGGAGAGTGGCAAGCAAAGTGCCTCTGCACACTCTTGCAGTACCCATGGCGAGATCCCGTCTGGACCAACAGCCTTTCTAACATCCAGATCCAGCAGGTGTCTCTTGACCTCCTCTCTCGTAATTTCAAACTCTTCCAAGGCCACCTGGTTTACGTCCCTTTCTCCTAGCACAGTGACCTCACCTTGTTCTGTTGTGAAGACCTCTTGGAATCTCTTGTTGAGTTCATCACACACCTCTTTGTCATTGTTATAACTGATATGAGTGGGGCTTCTATGGGGTACTGGTACTATTAAGGGGTATAGGTAGTTAGAAGACAGGAGTATCAAATATGGGAGAGCTAAAAGGCCCGGCCCCCAAAATAAACTATCCACAGTAGTAATAACTTGCTACAAGACCAAATATGTTCGTCTAAGGGTTGATCACTGCGCTCCCACCTTGGAAGAAGAGATACTCTGTAATTCATGTACTTATTTATTAACCCGTTAACAACCCCCCATATACACTCACACCAATAACAATAATAATAATAACTTTACCACACTATCTTACGTTAAAAGCCTTGGTCCACGTAGGCAGGATACAAGGTTTACACTAATAACAAGCTAGGGTAAAGTACTACTGGATAAGCACTGAAGCTGGATGCAGCTTAGGGTAGTGAAACCACGTGGGACCCTAATACAAAACACAACACTTAGGGGTACCCAAACACTGGCAAAATACTATCCCCAGGTCTCCCCAATCGTTACTACCAGAGTAGACACACTTACACCATATAATACTTAACTTAAGGGTACAGGAACTTCAGGTAAGGGAAATAAGTAAGAGGAGAAGGAAGGAGAGTAGGGATACAGCCACAGAGTAGGTCTTAACCTCACGCCACCAGCCAAGAGAAGAGCGAGCTCCTCGCGACCACCTGCTGCCTCCCTCATCGTGGTGCCGGGAGGAGCCTAATTGATCGTGCAGCTAAGCACATTAAAGATCTTCCCCTATGCAACGTATTGTTACTTTATGAATGATTAGAAAGTATTAGTAAGCAAAGTTGGTGCCTATGATATTATTTAATAATCAACCCCCAGCTCTGTCTTTAAATGCTCTTTGAGAAAGAGCAACTGTACTACTTAGGAAGTTTAATAGCTCAATTTTGACCTCTGGTTTCCACTGGAGAACCCAGGGTCGTAACACTCCTCCCCCCTTCAGAGAAAAAAAAAATGTGACTACTAGAATAGTAGTCATTTTTTTTTTGTAAGAGTATACAGAGAACAAAAAGAAAAACATGACAAAAACAAAAAATCAATCAAAAGCAATTTCTCTGCAAAAAAAAAAAAAATACAAAGGAGTTCTCTGAAAGAAAAAAAAACATACACAACAAAAATAAAAGAACAGGGAAGTAAATAAATTGGACACGGAATATTTAATGTCACAGGAGAACCTAAAAAAATTAACTAAAGCATGACGGTTGGTAAATGGCTTTCTGTGGCTCAGATGAATGTTATTCAGGCAACCGGGACAGAGCGTCGGCTATCATGTTGAGTCTGCCCGGTAGGTGGGTAATGTAAAGATTGAAGTCCTGTAGGTACAACGCCCACCTGAGGATGTGTTTATTCTTACCCTTCATCTGAGTCAGGAAAACTAGTGGGTTATGGTCCGTGTACACTTCCACTATATTACCTGTGAGGTAAACTTCGAACTTTTTACATGTTAACACTAGCGCCAACGCCTCTTTTTCTACCACTGAATAATTGCGTTGCGCCTTGTCGAATTTCACAGAGTAATAATATACTGGGTGTTCCACCTGATCATCCCCAGTTTGCAACAACACTGCACCAGCACCCGAGTCAGACGCGTCAACATGAATTTTAAACGGTCGGTCGAACCTTGGACTAGCAAGCACTGGGGCGGAAGCTAAGATCAATTTCAAATTTTTAAATGCCTCTACACAGTCTGATGACCACTTAAATTTAACGGCTTTCTGCAACAAGTCTGTGAGAGGAGTGGCAACACTGGAAAAGTTCTGACAAAAACGTCGATAGTATGCACACATACCGATAAATCTTTGAACGTCCTTTTTAGACTTTAGTACTGGATACTCCAGAATGGCATTGATTTTATCTTGCCGAGGTAACACTTTTCCTTGGCCCACTTCATAACCGAGGTACGTCACTGTGCCTTGGCCAAAATGACACTTTTTAGCATTTAAGGTAAGATTTGCCCTTTTCAAGATGGCAAACAACTGGCGTAACCTAGCTATGTGGTCAGCCCAATTACTGTCAAACAGCACGATATCATCTAAATACGCCCGACAATTTGGCACCTTAGCGAGTAGAGAGTTCATGAGTCTCTGGAACGTGGCAGGGGCATTACGCAAGCCGAACGGTAACACTTGATACTCAAAAACACCCTCGGGTGTCACGAACGCAGTGAGCTGTTTAGCACGTTCAGTGAGTGGGATTTGATAATACCCCCTCGAGAGGTCGAATTTCGAAACGTACTTGGCATTTCCCAACTCGTCAATGCAGTCCTCGAGGAGGGGCAGCGGATAGGCATCCACAATGGTCACCTTGTTGAGCTGCCGATAGTCGGTGCATAATCGCCATGAGCCGTCTGGTTTGGGGACCAAAAGGCAGGGCGAGCACCAAGAGCCCTGGCTCGGCCGGATGAGGCCGTGCTGGAGCAAGAAGTCGACCTCCTTCCGTATGATGGCCTTCTTTTCTGGACTCATCCGATAGGGTTGAAGGCGAATGGGAGTGTAGTCCGTCAACTCGACATCATGGCAAATGGCATCAGTCTGGGTCGGGACCTCCCCGAACAGACTGGAGAATTCATCAACCAACGACTGCACCTCTTCACGTTGGGCCATCTGCAAATGGGACAGTTCCTCCACAGCATTCACAGAACTAGAATTATTGAAAATGAGATTAGTTGGGTCCCCAGAACAATCATCCCCTCTCTCACTGGAAATGGAAACATTGGTTAGTGCAATGGGCCTGGGGCCCTGGAACTTCTTCAGTCGATTTACATGTATGAGCATTACCTGGTTACGTTTGTCAGAGTGCCTCACTTTGTACGTGAGGTCCCCAGTCTTTTCTGTCACAATGTAGGGGCCTTCGTACTTGTGGGACATAGTGTTCCCTAGTCGAGGCTTTAATACCAGGACAGGGTCGCCAGGCTGAAATACCCGTAACTTAGATTTAGCATCGTTACGTTCTTTCATCTTTTCTTGGGCCTTGCCAAGATACTTTAATGCAGCCGCCTTGCAGTCCTTGAGTCTCTGGTGGTGTTGCGCAAAGAAAGCCGAACCTTCGGATAACGTTACGTTCCCTAACAGATTCTCCTGTAACATTTGCAAGGGTCCACGAACTTTATGGCCAAAGACTAACTCAAAAGGAGAACAGCCCAGTGAACTTTGTAATCCCTCTCTAGCCGCAAACAAAACATACGGTAAATTCTCATCCCAGAAGGTGTGGGAACTCTCGCACGATGTCTTCAACATCTGCTTCAGAGTTAGATGGAAACGTTCAATTACCCCCTGACTCTGTGGATGGTATGGGCTGGAAACCTTATGAGTTATTCCATGTTCCTTACAAAATTGCTCGAAAACATCAGACTTAAAATTAGTACCATTGTCAGTTTGCACGACCCGAGGCAGTCCAAAAGTGGAAAAAAATTGCAACATACGAGCAACAACAGTTTTTGCTCGGATGTTCCTTACAGCAAAAGCCTCTGGGTAACGAGTAGTGATACACATCATCGTGATTAGGTAAATATTACCAGACTTAGTTCTAGGTAATGGTCCAACACAGTCCATTACCACATGAGAAAATGGTTCCTCTGGCACGACAATAGGCCTTAGAGGAGCTTTAGGTGGAGTCTGGTTTGGTTTCCCAACCAGTTGACAAACAACACACGCATTACAAAATTTAGCCACATCGCTTTTCAGCTTGGGCCAGAAAAAATACTTTAAAATTTTGTGATACGTAATATTAATACCTTGATGTCCCCCCATAGGATCATCATGAGCAGCTGCCAAAACCCTTTCTCTATAGCAAGTCGGCAACATAACCTGGTGGACTACCTCCCACTCATTTGACAAGGGAGCACTCTGTGGTCTCCATTTTCTCATCAAAATCCGATCATTGTAGTAGTACCCAGTTGCTGCGTCTACAATTTCCTCCATAGAGACGGCTGTTTCATGACAATCTGCAAGAGTGGGGTCAGCTTTCTGTAACTCACTCAAGGAGGCATCTAGGCCTTGGTCAGATGCCATTGGCCGAGGCTCAACAGTGTTCTCCACCTCCCCACTACTCTCAGTAGATGGCGGTGGCAGGCTCTCCACAATGTCCTCGGCCACGTCATCGAGTCGGGCCATGAATGTGTCCGCGAGGTCCACTTGGTTTTCACCACTCGGAAAGCTCCTCGTGACCTCGGGATTTACCACCTTGGCAAGCACAGGGCTGCCCTTACATTTAAGTCCCATAGACCTGGTCACCGCGCACGCAGGGTACACAACATTATCCTCTGCGGCGGGTGGATCCAGGCAAACCTTAGGGGTAGGCAACATAATAGGCAGTCTGGAGTCCCCTACCTTATCCCCTGCTAAATCATTACCAACTATTACATCAACATTAGGGAAAGGTAGGTATGAAGTGACTCCGACTGTACAAACACCCTTGTGGAAATCAGATTCCAGGGTAACCTTATGGAGGGGTACTGCCCGAGTATCACTAGTGACACCCTCGACCAGTACCACCTCTCCAGTGTCGAGAGTGTTGGCACCTTGCAACGCACTCTCTAAAATTAAAGTCTGGATGGCACCGGTGTCTCTGAAGATCACCACATCCTTCCAGGAAGAACCCTCAGACAAAAGTAGTCTCCCTTTCGATAAGAATGGGGTAAGCAAGTCCAACCACTGTGGGTTGGAGGTCTTACTCCCTAACCCTTCTGAAAGCCTCAAGCCCTGTGTCACAACTAGAGCATTGGGTCTTTTTTCAGGGTACAGTTGCCAACAACGGCTAATATTGTGGTTTGAACGATTACAGTGACCACAAAAACGTCGGGGAGAAGAGACATTACTAACAGAATTACCCTTCGGTTCACCTTTAGGTGCCGTTGGGCTAGACACTTTAACAGGGTTAGTTATGTCTGAAACAGAAGGTGCATTAGGTAAAGGGTTAGAATGAGCTGGTCTGGACTGGCTGTGGGTATAAGGTTTGCTACTCTGTGGGGTATAATTATTTTTATTGGGCCTTTTGCCCGCCAATTGGTAGTTTTCTGCCAACTTGGCCAAATCCCCTATTTTAGAATTTAACTCTATCCTTCCTTTAATGTATTGTGATACGTTCTCTGGCATAACATCTATAAAATGCTCCATTAAAATTAAGTTCCTGAGAGCCTCGTATGTTTCGGCTTTCGCCGAGCGAATCCATCTATCAAACAATCGAATTTGATCATTCACAAATTCAGTGAGCGGTTGGTTGTGAGTAGGCCTAAGGTTACGATAAACTTGGCGGTGAGCTTCAGGAGTAATTTCATATGCCCGCAAAATACCTTCCCTGACTTTATCATATTCGAAACACTCGTCGTCAGGCATGTTTATAAAAATATCTTGTGCTTTACCCCTAAGTCTTCCCTGTAGGATTTTCACCCACTCTTCCTTTGGCCAGTTCATGGACGTGGCCACTCTCTGAAAATGATTGAAAAACCTTTCAGGGTCAGACTCGGAAAATTCAGGCAAATTATGCTTTTTCTCATAATGCCTGGGGTTTGAATCCCCGGCAGGTGGAATTCCAGTGGCATTCGCTCTAATTTTAGCCTCCTCGGTTTTGAGTCTTTGCTCCTCTAATTTTATTTTTGCTAACTCTAAAGCTAATTCACTTTCCCTATGAGTTGCACTTTCTGCTTGGCTAGGCTGGCATAAAGGTGTATCACTTGCCAATAGTTGTTCATCAATACAATGTTGTAATATTTCATTCACCAAAGTCCACTTTTTATCTGCAACATTTAATTCTAGGCCAAATTCCTGGCCTAACAATACTAAATTAGACTTTTTAAGTTTCTTTATCTCTACCACTGAAGGCTCCCTTGCCAGGTTCTGCATTTCAGAAGACATCACTAATAATTTTAGCTCCCAGCCAAAGAAAAAATTAAAAAATAAAAATTGGAAAAAAAAAAATTTGCACGGCCCCTAACACAAGGCCACACTAACCTTAATCGTGAAGGGATCCAGCTAGGTGTCCAGTCAGTGCAAGAATGTCCTTTGCTAGATGAGCTGGACCCTAGGCTAGCACACAACCGTTCTGCGGAAATAAAAAATTTTAATTTTGGCACTCAAGAATCTAATTTTTTACACTTATAATGTTCCTCCCGGACTGGCCAACCACTTGTTATAACTGATATGAGTGTGGCTTCTATGGGGTACTGGTACTATTAAGGGGTATAGGTAGTTAGAAGACAGGAGTATCAAATATGGGAGAGCTAAAAGGCCCGGCCCCCAAAATAAACTATCCACAGTAGTAATAACTTGCTACAAGACCAAATATGTTCGTCTAAGGGTTGATCACTGCGCTCCCACCTTGGAAGAAGAGATACTCTGTAATTCATGTACTTATTTATTAACCCGTTAACAACCCCCCATATACACTCACACCAATAACAATAATAATAATAACTTTACCACACTATCTTACGTTAAAAGCCTTGGTCCACGTAGGCAGGATACAAGGTTTACACTAATAACAAGCTAGGGTAAAGTACTACTGGATAAGCACTGAAGCTGGATGCAGCTTAGGGTAGTGAAACCACGTGGGACCCTAATACAAAACACAACACTTAGGGGTACCCAAACACTGGCAAAATACTATCCCCAGGTCTCCCCAATCGTTACTACCAGAGTAGACACACTTACACCATATAATACTTAACTTAAGGGTACAGGAACTTCAGGTAAGGGAAATAAGTAAGAGGAGAAGGAAGGAGAGTAGGGATACAGCCACAGAGTAGGTCTTAACCTCACGCCACCAGCCAAGAGAAGAGCGAGCTCCTCGCGACCACCTGCTGCCTCCCTCATCGTGGTGCCGGGAGGAGCCTAATTGATCGTGCAGCTAAGCACATTAAAGATCTTCCCCTATGCAACGTATTGTTACTTTATGAATGATTAGAAAGTATTAGTAAGCAAAGTTGGTGCCTATGATATTATTTAATAATCAACCCCCAGCTCTGTCTTTAAATGCTCTTTGAGAAAGAGCAACTGTACTACTTAGGAAGTTTAATAGCTCAATTTTGACCTCTGGTTTCCACTGGAGAACCCAGGGTCGTAACAGTCATTCTCTGTATACCTGTCCTCGCCTGTTCTAAGTTTCACTACCTGTTCTTTCACTGTTGTTTTCCTTCTGATGTGACTGTGGAGTAGCTTTGGTTCGGTCTTTGCTTTGTTTGCTATATCATTTTCATAACTTTTCTCTGCTTCTCTTCTCACCCTGACATACTCATTCCTGGTTCTCTGGTATCTCTCTCTGCTTTCTGGTGTTCTGTTATTCCAGAAGTTCCTCCATGCCCTTTTGTTCAGTTTCTTTGCTTCCATACATGCCCTATTATACCATGGATTCTTCTTTTGTTTCTCGGATTTTTCCTTTTGGGCCGGGATGTATCTGCTTACTGCCTCCTGACACTTTTGGGTGACATAGTCCATCATATCTTGTACAGACTTAGCTCTGAGGACTGTGTCCCAAGGTATTTCCCTTAGGAAGCTTCTCATCTCCTCATAATTTCGGTAAGCCAGCCTTTTGTTTCCTAGTCCTTTTTCGGGGGGGATAATTCCAAGCTCTACCAGGTACTCAAAGTTCAATACACTGTGATCACTCATTCCCAAGGGTGCTTCCATCTTGACTTCCCTTATATCCCACTCATTTAGGGTAAATATCAGATCAAGCATTGCTGGTTCATCCTCTCCTCTCATTCTTGTTGGATCCCTGTTGTGCTGGCTTAGAAAGTTTCTTGTTGCCACGTCCAGCAGCTTAGCTCTCCATGTTTCTGGTCCTCCATGCGGGTCTCTGTTCTCCCAATCTATCTTCCCATGGTTGAAGTCTCCCATGATTAGTAGTCCAGATCCATTCCTGTTAGCAACAGAAGCTGCTCTCTCTATTATGTTAATGGTGGCCATATTGTTTCTATCATATTCCTGTCTGGGTCTTCTGTCATTTGGTGGTGGATTATATATGACTACGACTATAATTTTTTGCCCTCCAGTTTTTATTGTTCCTATTATGTAGTCACTGAAACCTTCACATCCATGAATAATCATCTCCTCAAAATCCCAGCCTTTTCTTACCCGCAGAGCTACCCCACCCCCACCTCTTCCTTCCCTCTCTTTCCTCATAACATAATAGTCCTGTGGGAACACTGCATTTATTATTGTTCTCGTCAGTTTTGTTTCTGTGAGAGCTATTATGTCTGGGTTTTCCACTAGTACCCATTCTCCAAGTTCATTTGCCTTATTTGTAATACTATCTATGTTAGTGAACATTGCCTTGAGGCTCACTTTCTTCTGTCCCTTCTCAAATCTCCTCCTTGGTGAATGTTCTGCTGGTGGAGGAAGCTGTGCCATGGGTGTGAGGATTTGTGAGGTGGATGCCAGGGTTGCAGAGGATACTGGGATGAGGGGTGGGGGGTCAAGTGAAGGGGGAAGGACAGGAAGGGTAAGGGGTGAACAGGGCGGTAGGACAGGAAGGAAAGGGGGGTTTTCTATGCAGAGGAGGGTGGTGGGGTTGCCCTCCCCGCTCGTGTTACTGGGTAGCTGGTTGTGGGTTCCCCCCTCGCCTCTGGGGGTGAAGTGTTGGGAACTGTGGTTTCCTGGTTTTCCCCTCTCGCCCTGCGCTTCTTCCTTGCTTCTGCCGCCATTTCCCT